>JAVQJF010119723.1:0-14386 GCA_036023855.1 Gadopsis marmoratus
GCGCTATATCATAACAGAGTTATCTCATAGCACTTGTTAATATAGAGCAAGTCTAAACCAACTCTATATGTACAGACCCAACAATTCCACCATGAGCAAGCGCTAGGCAACAGTGGCAACAACAAACAAACAATATTGATACATATCCCTTAGATCCCTGTGTCCGGACTCTCTGATGGACCAACTGTGTGAAATCATAACAGAATTAAATTAAATGACCTAAAACCTTGTTTGGCTTTTCTGTCCTGCAAATATTTTTGTTACTTATCAGCCGACATATACACCGATACCAATATATCTGCAGTACACTAATATCCTGGCAGATTCATCGGTCTAGCTGTGCTTTAAATGTCAGTTTCCAAATATGGGCGAACAGCAAATTAGAACCTAAGTTGTCGTCACTCAGCACTGTTGAAGATGAACAAGGAGGAAACACTGCCGCCTGCTATGTATGTATGTATGTATGTATGTATGTATGTACATACACACACACACATACAGTATATACACAGTACATCTAATTTCTCCTTACCTGTGTAATTTCGACAGTGCTCAAGTGCTTCTGGAAAACCAAGAGAATTCAAATGTTGCACCAGTTCTACTATAAACACCAGTGGTATTCAAACTATTTATTCTCAATCTTAGAGCTTAGTGAGGACAACTAATCGAACAGTCTGCTGATTAGTGAATGAGTTCCTTACCATGCACTCGGAAACATCTGGACACAGATGTGTAACTATCAACAGCCACTCTCTGTCAACCAGAAGAACCGATGACATCAGTCTGAACACGTTAACAGTACCTTTGGTCGCAACACACCATGCACTGAAATGCCCCCCCATCTTCTGTTGTCATGGAAACAGCTGAGGTTTCCTCAGTGACCTAAAGGACCACGCACAACTTAATGTGCCAAACGGTTCCATTGAATTTTCCCTGAGCATGTTTCAACATGTAAAGATTTCCTTTCAAATTCAACCTGGGTGTAAATATGAAAGTGATTCACTTGCATGGAGAATCGTTTTCCCCTCACACACACACTAAGCACACATCTCAAAAGAGTTGTCAGTTAGAGCAGAGTGTACAACATATGTGCCACGTGGAGCAAAAAAACAAAAAAACAAGGCCGGCCTCCCTTTTATACCCTCATGCATTAGCAGGCAGCCTTACGTGAGCGGCGCCACAACTGTGCATGCCACAAACTGTGACTCATGGAGAGAGAGAACACTCCACAAACACAGAGACCCACTGAACTCAGCGCAAACACGGCTCGTCTCTTCACAAACGGCTAGTCTACAGATTAACTGCGTAAACCTGATAACCGAGTCTGTCGCAGACAGATCCCACAAAAGACTTCTCCCTGTTAATCATGTCCCCAGGTTGGTAGGACACAACAAGGTGCCCCCTGAGCCTCCGAACCTCCGCACTCTAGAGAGACAAGCCCCACCTCGGCCTCGTTTGCGTGCGAAAATCTGGATCAGTACAGGGATAGGCTGCATTATGTATGTGTGTGTGTGTGTGTGTGTGTGTGTGTGTGTGTGTGTGTGTGGAAGGTAAACACTGCTCAAGCGCTGTCACAAGCAATGCGAGTGGCGAGCACATGGCCCCACAAAGAAGTGGAGAGGGGGGGCGGCAGATAGCGGGGGATTGAAAGAGAGCAATACAAGCTGGACTCACTGACTCACTTTTGCAGCAGACGGCACCAGGCTAGGCTTTCTTAAAGGGCCAGGAGCGCAGGAGGCCACGTTGCAGACATGCTGCTTAGCCTGGCTGACTGATCGGGCTTCTGCACAGAGGTCTTGTGACAGCATGGTAACCAGAAACCCTCGTCTTACTGTGCCTTCGAGCTGAGAGAACAGAACGTCACGTGGTGCCTGACTCCAACAATAAAGGGCTTGTCCAAGGAAGAAATACATAGTTTTGCACACAGAGCTTGTGCTGGTCAGAGCTGACCTGATTACCTCATCGTGGCTGAGGACTGGTCGATAGTCCAGACCATGCTCCAGTACGTGGACTCCGCTTACATAGCTGTGTTGTGGTGCTCTGTCTCGCAGCTGTTCTTTTCGTGTAAAACCAGAAAGCAGCCTTGCTGATCAACGTTTTATTCTCCTTTCTGCAGAAATCCATAATTTTCCCCACGGAAAGATACCATATATACTTTTGTAGCACAGCAAACGGTAACCATTTGTAGTCTTGACTGTCACTTTCACACAGACTAAGATGAGACCTTAAAAAATACTAAAGAGCAGTGACCTCGACTGCCAAGAAAGACTGATTATCTTTAATGTTCAAGGCTGAATGAATAAGAAAATGTCAAAGCAATTGGTGCAACTATGTTTTAAGGCGAGGCTTCTAAGGAAATATGCCATCATGTGCACAATGAAATGTAATTTACTTACAATGGTAAAAATGTTAAAAACACATCCTCCGCTTCTATACTCATCATTTCCCCCACCAGATGGCACAACACATTTCAGACTGGCATTCAGCAGTGGAGGAACAAGTTCAGTCAGCTTTGGGGGGGGGATGAAGCGCGAGCGAGTAAACTGAGCCTTGTGTTTACCGCGGCATGTTCCCTCCCTGCTGCTGGTGGTACGGCGAGTCCGGTCTGTTGCAGTGCTGGGGGCAGGGAGGGGGTGACGTCACGCGGCTCAGGCTAGCCATGTGCTTGCTGTTCATGTGGCCATAAAAGCTCAGAGAGGCAGAGAGGAGGGAGGGGGAGTAGAGAGGAGGAGCTCTGATGCATCAGGGCTTATTTTACAGCTTTCGCGGCGCCACTACAGGCTCAGGGGGAAAGCCTTGAGGAACCAGACGTAATACATTTAAAGTAAAAAAAACAAACCCATGTATGGCTCCGTTAATGTAGAGACACTGACACAATCAAAGGCAAAATAATCTATTTGCATGTGAGGTTTGTGGCCGTATTTGCTGAGTCATTTGTACATGAATGAAATGAGGAAGTGGATGCTGAACTATATGTAGCTGTTGGCCAAGTCAGCTGATACAGTCCAGCCACAATAATCAGTACTATAACTGCACTCGTTTCCAAGCTGACAACAGGCGAGATCAATCAAATGAACCATGATGCTGAGCCTAAAGCCTCTTATTTGAACCTGGTTTGGTTCTTGTGTGCGTCTCTCTGCTGCCAGCCCAGAGGGGGGGAGGGGGGACATGCGTCTGTACCACCCATGTCAAGATGACAGTGTGCACACGTGTTCTGTTTTTTGGCTTCACCTTAACATCATGCCTGCTTTTACGCCACCCCTCCAAAACAAAACACCCCCAACCAGGCCAATGAGAACATACACTGTTAAAGCACTGGATAATATTAATTGGGATCCGTTGTGATTTCTCTCCTCAGTCCATTTGCTTTAAATATATCTCTTGTCTCAGCTGTTGATTAGGAGTAAAACAAAGGCAGGTCAGTGCGTCAGTCAGCTGCAACACAATGAACACCGTGTTGCTTAATCACACAGAGGTGGGGGGGGCGGGGGCCGGGGGAGATTGGGTGACGAGTCCTGCACCCACGCTGTCCTAGTTTCAGTATACACGAGTAATAACTAAGCTGCTGCTGCTCAGAGCGGCAAATCAGCAGCACGCTGTCCTCTGCTGAATTTACATTAGTAAACCTGCACCACTGTTGTATAATAATATGGGATGTGAACCACTACAGGGGTGGTTCTTTCATAGAGGCCTTAAAAGCTCATAACCAAGCAGGGTTATCGATGTGCACACCAAATATTAGTGCTTAGTATAACCAAAGAGTAGTTATAATGCAGGCCTGACATCAAACCACAGTCATAACTAGACCACTATAATACAACAAAATGTATTTTAGTAGCTGAAATGCAAATATAATAAGCTCTGTGTACCTGGATCATGCAGTTAATTTAATTTTACAGCACAAATACAGACAAAGAAAATGGAAGCTGTTCTTAAATTGTAACACCCGATGAGAACTTTGGCCCATGGATGAACTCTCAGATAGAGAATCTATCTATAGGAGAAGAAAGACCCACAGTAAACCCACAGTATGACACGCTCAGCATCACAGTCACAGTCTGAAAGAGTTCAACTAAGCCAACGGTGGACTTTTGCACCAGCTGTTTACAACCAGGATGCTCTCACAGCGAGTGCCTGAGTCAAACACATGGCGAGTCAGCTGCGAACACGGAACACGTTCCCAATATTAAACACAGAGTCACTCAAAAGCGGTACACATGCGGAATCATTAGAGACTCCTCAGTGTTGAAGGATCTAAACACAGAAATACAAAAAGGCAGTAAAGTTGTAAGTAGAAACAATGTGTCAGGATGCTGAAAAGAGCTTTTCAATAGGTCACAAATGACTTTGGTTCGACTATTGGCAGTAAATGTTTACTAGGGACAGACAATGGTAACTCAACCCATCATCCACTTATCTTGTACTTTGTGTCCTTTCAAATCAATTTTAGCCCCGAAAACCCCACTGCATCTTTTTCTACAACGAGGAAAGTTTTGTGAAAAAAGCAGGACTTAACGTAGATAACCATAAATTATCACACTCTCTCTCCTAATTCAGAACCGATGACGCAAGTCCTAATCATTAGTTATAATCACGCTTACACTACAAAGGAGCGTGCTTCCTTTCCTTTTTATTTTTTTTAACAAATTCCCTTTCTCCTGTAAACACTTTAGCTCATATTGCAGCGTGGCTTCAATAGAATGGAGGCTCCATTGTTCAGAAATAGTTCACGAGTGCCAATAAACCTGTACAAACAAGCAGTACAGGCAGCAGCTAATATGCTGATAATAACTGCTGGAATATTGTGTAAACCGTGGATACACACGGTTTGTACAAAGTCTCGAAGGTTTGGAACATACTCAGTATACAACTCGAATATACTCCTTGGAAAATGCTTGATTTTCAACATAAGTTGGTGTGTCATCCTCACGTAAACCAAAAATCCTTTGATATTGAAGTGATACGATCCTGTCATCATTTGTTTGTTGTCTCCTGGCATTTATAGTAAGAATTTATATGATAAAGGCGTCGAGCGTCTGGAAATGTTTGGTTTAGGTACCTTGAAAGTGCTTGGATTTTACTCTTAAAAAGCTGCACAATTCCTGGATACAATAAATTAAACACACATGTTTAAAGGTCTGGTATATATAGTATAGTTTAGTTCTAGGTATTAGAGTAGACATTACTAAGAGAGTTTATACCAGCATTACGCTAAATCTGTCCCCCAAGTGCAAAAGGAAGAGACATCCAGGTTATGATGAAATGTCCCGATATGACCTTTTGGCAAAATATTTTATGTTCTTATTTCACACATTTAGCGGTAAGGCTTCAAACCATACCTGAATGTATCTCAATGCACTTCTCAGCACACTCAGATTGGAGGTCTTCTTCTCGTCTATGTTGGGGAGGTTCTTCTTCAGAGTCTCAAAGCACTCCTTCAGGTGTGCTCGTCTGACGGACACAAGACACAAGACGGGGATTTGAGCCAGCAGAAAGGGCAGAGCCACGTTTCGCTTTATTTTAGTAACAGATCATCAACACACTTTCAATTGGTGTTATTGGCTAAAAGAAAAAAGAAGAAAGATCGAGCTTAGCGTTAAAATTAAACGGCTACAAGTAAAGGTATCAGTCAATTTCAGAGAAAACTTGAATCTACGGAACAGAAGCCATTACGTTACTATGTAACTAGTACACTATTATTAAAATGTGAACAATAAAAATAACCCGAGCTCTCGTTCTCTTTAAGGAGGCCCTATGGTAGACAGGTTGAACCCACCTGTTTTTCTCAAGCTTGTTATGCACCTCTCTTGTGCCTGCCCTGTAAGAGCACAAATGAGAGCACAGTAAGAATTTGGCGTCCAAAAGGGCAAATGTGACAAGAATAATCAGAATCAACCAAAGAGGAGTTTTCTTGCTTTGTTGCTAGCAGATAGTTTAGTGACAATGTTTTGTCACGCATGTCCAATTTAAGGTTTGAGGGGTTTTAGGAGGCTGTAGCTTAAGCTTAAGTGCTTAAGGACATTTTATAAACTCATGTATTGACAAAAAAATAACAGATCAATTCAAAATAATACTCATTTGCAGCCCTATTTCAATAATAATGTTAATTTAATACTTTTAGACTTACCCTCCAGGCCTCTTCTTGCCGTCTAGGTGGCGGCCGTCATCAGGAGGACTCCCCCGGCTGATGGGGCCGTTCTGCAGAGGAGCCTGCTCGAGCACAGGGCCCGACTGGGTGGGGAGGGTGCGTTGCTGGTGGGGTGAGACAATGGAACCAGGATGCTGCTGAGCCAGCTGCTGGTGTGTCTGCTGCTGTAGCTTAGTGTTGTTAATCTGAGCGATGAACTGCGGGTGATGATGGTGGTTCTGTATCAGCTGCTTGTGGTTGGCGGTCAGCACAGAGGTCTGGTGGTCGGGTTTGGGCTGTGGAGAGCGGGGCAGAGTAGCGGCAGGTGGTGGGGCAGCTGGAGGGGAGAGCGTGGTGACAGGCAGAGTGGGTGAGCCTGTCGGGTTGGGGGTGACCACAGGGATGGGGATGACGGTGATGGGCATGGAGGGGGGAGGCAGAGAGGGTAGTATGGGCGCTGGGCGGCACTCAGTGTGGAACTCCCCTGCTTTAGAAACATGGTTGATGTGGATTGTTGAGTTATAGTTCACATCAGAGTGCCTCTGCTCTGCCAACTGCTCCAGACGCTGCTTTTCCTTCAGTTCATCCTCTGTGGAAGAAACCATGCAGGTTAACAGAACACCGTTTCCTCCTGTGCACTTAGAGTACCACAACATTTGTTATATTATACAGAAATAGTCACTTATAGGTCTGTGACTTTGATTAATATATTTGGGAGAGTACGTGAGAGGAAATAAAACCGGCCATTACTGGCGAATATAAACCAACACCATGGCAACATATTTGACAGGCTTAGTAACGTAACGTAACACACACACGCGCATACAATCCAAGGCCTACGACCTGCCATCCTCATTGTCCTAGTTCTAGTAACGCAAAGTAACAGAGTGTTCAAGATTTAGATATCTCCACATAAAGAATCATTACCCAAAAAGCAGAAATGTGCTCCATCATTGTGCCTCCCTGTTAACTTCCATGTGATCACTTTCTGCGGTCAAGTCGGGAGAAATCAAAAGCTCTTCTCTTTTTCTGCGCTTCTTTGTAACCAGCTTAAAAGTATGTGTATTTTTACATTCACAAAATCCTGCCACGCTTCAAGCACAATCTAAAAGAGGGGTGTTGCTCTAATGGAGCTACATCTTTCTGTAATATAATCTCAGCCACAGTCCACTGACCAGGTTGTGTCGGGGAGGCGGCTGTACAAGTCTGCTAACAAAGCCCCACACGGAGGGAACCGTTACCACCAAGACGTGTGTCTGGTAATTACTCTTGTAAAAAGGTGTCTGAAGGCACGTTAGCCATGTCAAGGACTGTGTCAAAACGTCAAACATTTGTACATTAAGAGAAAAGTCCAACAGCTGATTGTGTACAGATAACAATGAGACGCGCATCAGTAAAAATGACACACTTGGAAATACGTGCACTATTGCAATAGTTCGGCAATAAAAGGGGAGTCAGGAATCAAAGTGCTTCATTAGCCGTATTAATGTATGGATGCCGCAGAAAGGGGCTGTCTGGTTGCTATGGCAGCTGGGACGTTCAGTGTTAGAGATGTCAGATACAAGTAGCTGTCATTAACGTCATTACGAAGTGGACCAGGGTCACTGCAGCACTACGCACTGGGTCCGTACAGAACCCGTTGATATAAATGGGGTGGACAAAATAATGGAAACCCCTGTCAGTATAACACAGTACAGTTCAACAGCACTGCAAACTACATCCTTCAAAATGATCATTCATTCATTCATTAACCAGACTGCTTATCCCGAAGGGTCGCGGGGGGGGCTGGAGCCAATCCCAGCTAACATTGGGCATAAATGATCATATAGTTGCAAAAAAATCTAAACATTATAACCTTCATGAGGGTAGGATTACTGCGGTGTGGTGGAGTTAGACTGTATTCGGTTTAGCTAGATACACCAAATAAATTGGCAACCAATCAGGCAATACTATGACAGATGTCGGCATCTAAAGCAGGCATAGGGACATGCGCTAATATATCTGCCTGGAAAATTAAACTATTTGTTTTACAACCTTTGTATAAGGCAGCACTTGGTGTAGGGTAAACATTTCCATGTGATGGATACTACTTAATATTCCCCCATGTATAGAAGTTCCCCCACAGATTACAACCAGCCACAATTGTATTTGACCAGTAGTTAACAGTTCAAAGTTCAGTAACATTAAAGCCCTGATTTTTACACACAAACAAACCTTTCACTTTGTATAAACCATGTGAAAAAGGAAGGAGACATTTCCAGCTCTAAATAGCTCAGGGGAACAATTTAAAAGCATCATATTTATCAGCCGTGCGCGTCCGTTTCTGCTGAGTATGCTGTGCATGTTACGTTACACTGAAAAGTCTGTCTTCAAAGTGAAAAATAGGTAGAGAAGAACACGGTGTCCTGGTGACTGTGCTAGCCAGCGTTCATAAGCTGTTGAATGTCCTGTTATGAGACTGATAAGTTGGGATTGTGATATTTCCTATCACAATACTAAAACCGATGAAACGCTTGTAAAAACATGAGGGTTTTCTGTAGACATTATGTAACTGCAGCAGCATATTGGAAACACTGGCCTACTTTTCTCCACACAGTGACCTGCTCTACAGTAGCAGAGAGGGAGGAGGGTGGAGAGGACTCTGCTCTCCCAATGCAGCACGGAGGAGCGCTCACTCTGAGCCTTTCTGAAGATCACAAATGTCTCCATAATGCTAAAGGAAGGGACTACAGATGTCAGAATCTGAGAAATTGCTGGGTTCATCCATTTGCTAAAAGGTTATGTACAGTGTCTGTTTAAACGTGACACGACCTTTACAGATCGAGAAAATATGCTTCAATATTTAGCATTGGGTGCACGAGCCTGCACCACACAGGAAATTAAATATAACGAACATGTTTACTGCACCGTGTTGTTGTTATCTTGCCATTAGCGTGGAGGAGGAGCAGTTAACCAAATTCTGCGTTGAACCACCTTCAAGCCTTTTACAAAAGGAGTTTAGCCCGTAAAACTTGTAAATAAATCTGTTCTCCGATTTATTTACAAGCTCAATAAAGTAAATATGTATCTATCAATAAAGTAAATATCTATCTAGTATGTGGTATGGAATTGGGACACACTACATGTCCACTGAGCTGCAGCACTGCACATTTTGTTTTGAGAAAAGTAGCACAAAGATCCTCTTTTGCACAGCTGGAGGTGTTCTCTCCAGCCTGCAGACTGTAGTGACCCATCTCCACCATAGGCAATCTTTGGGAGGGGTTGCCCAGCGCGCACGTGGTGGAAGGGGCGGGACCACCCCCCTCTCCCCTCCCCCTCCCCCTGTGGAGGCGTGGCTGGTGGGGACGCGTCATCGACAGACAGCCAAAGCTCTTCACGAGCGTCTGAAAGGCTGGAAGAGTTTGAGTTTGGGGGGGTTTGTTTGTTCACGAGACAAACAGGCAGACGGAAACATGCAGGCACGCGGCGTTATAGGACGACGCCGCCGCGCAGTTTGAAGGAGGAGCACAGATGCGCGTGCACAGGCGAATCCTAAAAGCCAGAGTCCCTCGATCCCCGGCGGACGATGTCAGGTCATTATGTAAAGCGAGCTTGGCATTCCCTGCGCCACCGCCCTTAGTAACCCTCCACCCCCCACCACCACCGCCCATGGGGGCCTTTTTTTTTTTTTTGGTTTTAAATGCTTCGTAGCGGTGCGTGCAGCCAGTCACAAATACACCCCCCCCCCCTCGCCCCCCAGCAAAAGCAGAGGGACACGGTCTGAGAGGGTCGCTGTGCAGCAGGTTTCAGTGCCGCAGCCCCGGACACCGCAGCGCACCGCCGCGTGTTTAGCGGCCGTTTCTGACAGCTGGGATTCGGGTTTGAAGACGAAACTGTTAACACGAACCAACGCAAGGCTTCCATCAAACCCCGCAGCGCGTCTGCACGTCAGAGCGAATATGAAAGTGAAGCCGACATGTCACAGACGGACTGAATCGCATTCCTTTCACACTGTAACGTAACAGCATTAAAAGATGTGCATAGTGTAAAAAAAACCCCACAACGATCAAGAGGGTTCGTCTGTAACGCAGAAAACGCATCTTTCAGAGACACGTTTTGCTGAATGGTTGAGTATTTTACAGCTAATAAGTCCACAGTCGCCAATGTTGGAAAAACGTCAACTATATTCCTGATAAAACACCAACTTACCACGTGCTTTCTGTTGTTGCTGGGCTTGCAATTCCAAAAACTTGGCCGCTTCCAGGAGTGTTTCGATGCTCATCTCTGTCCGGTTGGAAAGGCTGCCGCTTAATGTTCGGAAGAGAAGGGCGATCAAAAGCAAATGGAACGTGCGCCCGAGTGCTACAGCGGAGCGGATCCCAGGCTGGAGCCGGAGCTGGAGACGGGTAATCGGATACCCCCTCGGTGGAAACTCTGCCACTTACGTAGCGGAGTTACAAACAAGATGGCGCCGCGGAGAGTAGCGAGAACAAATACGGTTTGTGAATCGCGCACCGTTTGTAGCCGCCCACAGGCCGACGCGCTCGCGTGCACAGCGGAGAGAAAGGGGCAAAACGCGGAGACGCACTTGGACGGGACTAACAACGGCGCAGTGAAGGGTCGAGTCACGTCCGTCGCGTTTGCGAAATTGGGTGAGAAAAACGCAACACGACGTTGCCGCAGGCGGCTAGCGGGATGCTAACACGTATGTCTTGTCACGTGTCGCTTAGCAACCACTTTAGCGCAACAAGGGAGCAGCGTTCCCGAACAACACGTTTAGTAGCGATAGGAATTATAATGACTGAGGGGCTATTTAGACAAGTCATTATCTGTTAAAAACCCTACCATCTAATGCAACTGCTCCTGGAATACCACTCTGGAAAACGCTACGCTAGTCCCAACGGCCCCATGTTGTCGGTGTCTGATGGGAAGTGTGAGCGTTAGGAGACGTTGCCAACCGACTCCGCAATTTACAAGTAACCATGACTGCAGTACATTTACATCCCGCTGATGTATTGTTCAACCGCCAATCAGCGGGCAGAACAACAAGGTATGTCTGCACACATGGAGACAAGCGATGCAAGGCGCACGCGTCACGCATGCTAAAAAAAAAAAATATATATATATATATATCGGAAGTAACGTTTTGATAACGTCAGCGTCACAAGGCTCAGAAATGAAACCAGTTTGAGTTGTGTGAGGAGCTGTAGTATAATTCAACACTACTGTACATTTCAGAAGGAAACGTACTTTTTACTTAATAATTTTAATAAACTAGTTTATAGATTCAGGTGAATACAAATGACAAATACATGATGAATGATTATAGATTAAGATAATACTTAATTGATAGTAATTCAAATTAGCTCCACATTTACCAGCTGCAGCATAAACGCAAGGAATACATTAATGCATGACAATTATAATCCAAATATATATTATTCCGAGATGGACCATTCTGCACAATGACTACTTTTATGTTCGGTACGTTAAATATATTTCGATGCCAATTCTTTTGTACTTATACTTAACATTTTGAATGCAGGGTTTTTACATGCAACAGATGTTATAATTTAGTTTTTTTAACTGCATTAAAAGTGCATATTATTAGCAGCAGTCGTATCTTAACTCAAGGACACTAAAAGCCTGTTAGCATTGCTGCTGCTCTCACATGACTGTCACACACAGAGAGGCTGGTGGAGTCACAATCCTGGCATAACTGAAGGACATGTACTACAAGTAGGAGCTGTGTTTTACATGCAACACACCAACAATGAACGTGCACAGACACAGATATGGCCCTGGAAATTTAGGTCTCTTTTTCCTGTTATTCTCTCAGCCCCTTGTCAGGAAGTACGTTGGTAGAGTAATAATAGTGGATCACAATACTAAAGGTTCTCCAGGAGCAGGAAACACTGAGGGGGCTCCAGGAACATCCTGAATTACACAGGCTGTGTGCACATCTAAGATGTGCTGGTGGTCAGGCCAGGTTTGGATCAATCTGTCATTCCAAAGCCATTAACACAATGGCTAATAAAACAGCAATTAAAGGAATTAATCTTAATAGAAAAAATCATGCCAGGAATAGTCCCTAATAGAAAAAACACACTGTCCCCTTGTGGCCATTTAAAGGTACTGTATCATCCAAAAAAGACCAAACCTACTTGGCTTTGTATAAAGATGCACCATGAAGCAGCAAACATGTTATAAAAATGTACATTTATTGCAGATGTTTGATAACTGAGCACAAAATACCAATGTCCAGTATGTACTACCTTAAAAGGTAATCTGACAAGTACAAGAAAGTAAGTCTCAAAAGCTGTATACACATTATGCACATTATAATCATTTTAATAAAAAACAAAAAACCCAATTGACAGGCACTCTATCAGCTCTAAAAATATGTATGCTGTCATTTCACAACTGAATATACAGTTTTAAAAACAAAAATACCTGTTTTTCCAGATCATTCAGGACTTTGCAACAGACTTTAAAAGTGTGTTCTTCAGGTAGGTACACAGTTGATTCATCAGGTCTTTACTCTGACCCTCGACCCAGTGTATCTCAATCACTACATCGCTCTCCTCAAGCATCACATTCAGCAGACACTTAAACAGGAAGTGTTTGACTACACTGGGGCTCAGGGGCTGCTTAGAAGGTTCACTTTCCTTTGGGCCAGTTTCTTGCTGTGCTTCTGTGGACATAGAGGACATATCCACGTCTTCACCTGATACATTTTCTAAGACGTCTTTTTGTGTTACATCCTTAGTTGTCTCATTTGAAGAAGCAAAGTTGCCAATCTGCTCTGCGGGCTGCTGCTGACCAGCTAGCTCCTCTGTAGACATTGTTTTGTTTTGGGTGCTATCTTCTTGGGCGTTGCTCTTCAGTGTGGAGGCAGACTGGTTTTGAGATGCCGGGGTTGTGGCAGGGGCAGCTGTGGTCTGAGAGCTGGTTCCAGCACAGTGAGGCGCCCTGGGAAGCTCTCGCAACTGACGCGACCCTTCGCGGCGCTTCTGACGTCCGTGGATCCAAGTGTTCTCCATGGCTGTTAGAAAGAGGCTCTGCTCCTGCTTCCTGCATGGGACACGTTTGTGCAGGACCTGCAGAGAAACACACAAAGGACAATCAGACTAATGTTGAGGTTTACTGGAGATGTATGATGTATTAAATTGATCCATTGCTTTTACTTCCGTTTGCTATACTACATTACATTATCTTGTAAAATATTCCTCTTTGAATTCTCATTTCATTTTGGGAGCAGCCATACCGCAATCAGAGCCACACCCTGCAATTGGATTATCCAAGATGCATTTTAGTTTCAAATGTGAACAGGGCTATTGTGGGCAAGAAAAAACTACTGCTGTTTAAATCTGTATGTATGCGATGTCATGCCAAATGCCACTCTGGGGTCAAGGGGCAGAGAGACCCTGAAAGCTTACCCGCAGGTCAGTGAGTGTTTTCTCCAGCAGAGCAGTGATGCTGTCCACAGCGCTGCAGGCAGTGCAGCCTAAAGTCGAGGCCTTGGCTTGGAGCTCCTTCAGTCCGGCCTCTGGTAGTGTGAACGACAGGGGCTTCCGTGCCTTCTCCAGTTTACGCTTCTTACTGGGAGGAGACTGAGAAAAAAAAGAAGGCAATCAGGAGAAAATGTACCAACATCAATGCATTCTGGACATGTAAAATACAAAAAGGGCACAAATAACTTAAAATGTGAAGTTCAATAGAGAAAACGAGAATCAGGATGGTACAACAGTCAACACGATTATTTTGCAATGATAAGCACAGGATACAATGAAATATGCATGAAAATATATACAGTACTGTGTAAAAGTTATAGGCAGGTGTGAAAAATGCCGTAAACTAAGAATGCTTTCAAAAATGGAAGTGTTAATAGATTAGTTTAATCAATTAACAAAATGCAGTGAATGAACAGAAGAGAAATCTATATCTAATCAATAATTGGTGTGACCACCCTTTGCCTTCCTAACAGCATCAATTCTTCCAGGTACACCTGCACAGTTTTTGAAGGAACTCGGCTGGTAGGTTGTTCCAAACATCTTGCAGAACTAACCACAGATGTTCTGTGGATGTAGGCTTCCTCAAATCCTCTTTCTTCATGTAATCCCAGACAGACTCTATGATGTTGAGATCAGGGCTCTGTGGGGGCCATACCGTCATTTCCAGGACTTCTTGATCTTCTTTACGCTGAAGATGGTGCTTAATGACATTGGCTGTATGTTTGGGGTTGTTGTCCTGTTGCAGAATAACTTTGGGGCCAATCAT
>JAVQJF010119728.1:0-30541 GCA_036023855.1 Gadopsis marmoratus
CGGGGGGGGGGGGGCTCGGTTATCTGTGTCACCCCACTGTCCCTACCCCCACCACCTCCACCCCCCTCCTCCCCCTCCCTCCCTCCTCCTCTTGCTCTGTCTTTGGCCCTTCTCCAGAGAGACCAAAAAGTCGGTCGTCTCTCGGCTCCCTGATTGTTTTTGTTCCTGTGAGCAGACAAATAGAGTTTGGACTCTTACAAAAGAAAATGCCGGAGCTCATCTGATCTTACTGCCCTAAGGAGTGGCCTGGGCTGAAGGGCTAGTGATTGGAAAATTACAGTGCTGCTCCAGCCATATTGTCAGGGAGTCTCGGCCAGACTCTTTTCTGTTTGTGCGAAAGGCCATCAGCTGAATGGCCAATCGTGCACTTTTGCAACGCATCCATCAATATTGTGGAGTGACTGGCTGTCAACGCCGCTAACTTAGATCTGGACCATTTGTGTGGTAATCCTAATTTGGGTATCTTTGGGTGTCCGATTACAATATATGTGGATACGGAGCAGATTACGCTGGCACAGATAAATCTCGTTTTTTAAAATAAACTGAAGTCAAATTGGAACATACATTAATCAAATACATGCTCGCCGAACTGGTCTGCTAAAGAGACAGCAGTCAGAGATTTGGTCTTTGGGTGAAAATACCTGTTGCGGCTCCAGAGTGATGTTGAAGCCGCCGGTCCCTGCCACACAAGTGGCTCTCTGAGACGTGATTGCAATTGTGGGGGAGAGGAGGAGTAAAACAAGGGCCTTGTCAGCACAGACCCACCAGATTTGAGGTCAATTTCGCCCCCTGATTGCACTTATTTTTGTGTGTGCGTCTGTGGGGGGAGGGAGAAACAGAGAGAGTTTACTGTTGCCTCATTGAAGTCCCTCATCATCATCATCTGACGAGCAGAGGCTGAAGCCTGAGTCTGTCACTTTCATCCTTTTGGTTTTTTCCCTCCCCGTCTTTCATTTTTCCATGCCTCCCCCCTTTCCCTCCTCTCATCCCCTCATCCCCTATCTGTGCTCCTCTTCCACCCCTCGGCCCTGGCCCTCTGCCTGCTCTTTCGCTCACCCCCCATGTTCGCAAATCACTTCTTCCCGTGTCAGCAGGTAAATTGTTTTGTCCTCCCATTCCCTGCTTTCATTACCTTGTGTAAATTAAGCGATATGTCGTCCACCGGTGCGCGCCAGAGCACTCACTGCGCCAACGCCAAAATCATGAGATTTGGCATAATAAATGAAGACAAACTGGCAGTAGCAGTGCTCCTCTCCGCGCAGGCTCGCCTTCATTATTCGCTTAACTTGCCGGAGAAAATGACTTAACCCTGACCTGTGTATTTCGTCCCATATTCACTCCAGATAAAAGCCTTTTTACAGCGCACAACAATTTATATTCCAGCAAAGAGGCTGCTTTTCTCTGTCAGTTTTCCAATCTCAGCTCCTGAACACACGTCATTAAACTTGTCTTGCCTTCCTGTATTTGTCCATCAGTCCTTCTTTTTACATAAAATCTGGCAGCATTATTCTGGGATTTGATGGCACCCACTCATTTTTTCCCCTTGGAATGTTTGATTGGAAGAAATATAGCCGGGCTGGGGCTGTCTCCTCTCCTCTGTGGAATCATGCACTTGATGAAATAGTGTTCCCCCAGCAAGAATAATAAAAACAGACTTGTGCATTACAGGGGGCTCTCAATCTGCCAGCCAGGCTGAGCTGAGCGAAAAAACCCACCCTGCTCCTGACAGATTTTTATAGTTATCCCAGCAGATAAATGGAAACGGGTGACCAGGCCGGGGGAAGCCACTCTGGAGCCGAACGTTGGCTGCAGGGCTGGACAGTAGCGTGAGGTGTGGTGTGAACAACAAAGGGTCGACCACAGAGACGAGGCCACCGAGACCACCAGAGACGTCCTGTTGTTTAGGGAGAAACCTGTGATAAATTGTAGCTACTAGTATCTACACAGATAAGACAAAAGAGAAATTAAAACACTCAATATATTGTGGTTTATGTAGAAAGCTTTGCTTCTGTCTGCCATAGCTATTGGTAGCGATAGAGAAGAGAGTTAAAGTCCTGTGTCACGCTGTGGTCTAGCTCCATAGAGAATGAACTATACAAGATGAAAAGGGTGATTGCAACTGTCCTCAGGCTGTTAGGTGTTCACTTTCCAATTTGATCATGTCAGCATTACTAAAATATCAAGTTCACTTCAATGTTCACAGACACTTTACATAAAGTCTTTCTTCACTCTTATTGCAGTAGAGCCCCTAGTTAGTTAGTTAGTTTGGTTCTTCAGTGAAGCACAAGGTGGAAGTTACTGTCACTTGTCTTAGAGTAGCATACAGTACAATGTAAACCCAGTTGTTGAAAGTTTATTTATATAGCACTAGGGCACTGGGGCAGCTATAGATTTTTTTCATTATTAATTAATCTATCAATTATTTTCTCAATATTTAATCAATAGCTGCACACAGTTTCCTAGACAAACTGTCAAAACCCCAAAGATATTCAGTTTACAATTGCATAAAACAAAGAGGAACAGCAAATCCTCACATTTGAGAAGCTACAACCTGTGAATTTTGGCATTATTGCATGAGAAATTACTTAAAAGATGAATCACTTATCAAAATAGTTGCCCATTCATTGTCTGGCAAACATTTTTATCATTTTCATCTTCTTTTACAGCAGATAGCATTCCAAAAATATTTTATTTTTGACACGTGAGGGTTAAAATGCTGTTTCAGCTAAACGCTTGTTCTACAGCAGGATTCGGTCCGAGCTCCTTTAGTTCTGTTACACAGAAAGTATTTGAAACACATTATATAAGTAAAATTAAAGGGAATTGAAATAATGGCATGGATTAAATGGGTAAAAACAAATCAATTACATAACCCCTGTCTTTCTAACTGAAACCCTCAAACATGATGTTGGAGTCTTGGTGACGCGTCCTCTTTAAATCGTTGGAAGATAAAGAGCTCCCTGCCTGGAGGTTCAGGCTAGGTCGTTTAGCCTTCTTGGAATTTGTTTATCTGGTAAAATGTTCATTTTTGCTGAACATTTCTGGATTAAATGAGAGAAATAGACCCCCCCCCCCACACTTTGACTTGTTGGCTATCATCAAATTAAAGAGGAAAAACGCTAAGCCCAATACTCCTGCAGCAGTAATGTGAAACTTCATAAAACCAAATGTAAGCAGCATTTTCATTACTTAAATAAGGAGTTGGAAAGTGCGGGCTTTAAATGGAGGCTGAAAAGTTCCACTGTGGATTGTACCTTGCCTTCTGGGAAGATAATCAGCCATAAATGGCGCTCGTTTCCATCTAACGGGCCCTGATTAATCAGCCAAACGGAGCAGGCTAATCAATCTACCTCTAGTGCTTTCCATGCCGGGCCTGGAGAGCCACGTGTAGTCTGCATCCTCCTCCTCCTCCCCCTCCCCCTCTCCCTCCTCCCCCTCTGTTCAGCAGTAGGAATTGTGGAGAGCAATACAGTTGTGGGGACGAACACAAAATGCACATGATCGTAATTTTGTAAGTGGTGAGAATTTTAATGATGCTTTTTCTCCACATCTTGAATACTGCTCCTCTGTCTTGGTTAAATAAGTGCTTTTTTATTGTTTCTGCATTTCACTGTGCTTTTATTGATGTTACTCATGTTTCCCCACTCTAGCATTGACAGGTATGTTCCGAAAACATAACAAATAATACACGAGAGTGCTTAGTTTCGACTTAGCAAAAGACAAAATGTTTCTAATCCCCACATACATGTAAGAATTTTCCTGCACATTTTTGTCAGGTGTTTGTTTTCATATCTTACCAGATTTCTGTTGATATGAGTTCCTATATTGATAAGGATTCATTGCTGTGCCCAACTCATTTGTCTTAAGAAAGCTGACATAAGTGCTTCTTTCTCCAAAAGTGATCAAGATTTCTGTTTTGTTTTTTGGGAGGAAACCTTTATTCTGTAGTTTGACAGTAGAATAAGACTGGAAAGGTGCAGAGGTGAGATGTGACAAAGGTCCCCAGCTGGACTCGAACTAGTATGGACATTATGATTACATGGTATGTGTCTTAATGGTGGCTTTTAATCAAATATTACTAAAGAAAGAATTTGTATTTGTGGATCCTTATGTTTCCCTCATATTTACAGCCTGTAGTTTGGTAATAGGTTTGTGTTAAGTCATGTTTCACACTACTAACCAGTAAAGATCCATAATGAAAATATAAAAGTCTTTCCTTCTTCCTCATATACACGAGTTCATAATTTCATACATTGCATTGCGCAAGTGGGCAGAAAGGATGAAGACAACATGTTAGTTTTCTGTGTAAGAGGCTGCATCTTGTCTGCTGGACCAGCAATTGCTCGTCCTGTTAAATTCACATGAAAACAAGCACTGACAGTTCATATGTTCGGTACTTTCACACAGGCCTCTCAACTAGCAGCGCAACACTGAATTTGTTCTCATTTCTTGCCAAGCGAGCTGCTGCCTGAGCGTTGGCCCAGGAACACTCTGTTGTCAGCCATCCCTTCCTCCGCATCAGAATATCTACAGTCTTTACATAATACAATTTATATTTGTAGTCTAGCACTGATGCCACTCTTTGAACATGATTTTTCCTCCTGTTCTCAAGGGACGGGATTCAGTTTCAGATTCCTGGTATTGCGCATGCTGGCTCACTGTCACACTGTAACGGCTTACTGGGGCTCTTGAGTAACACCTGTGCTTTTCCTACTATGACAAGTCAAAATGTCTGCCGTGAAAATAGCCTATTAATTAGCAGGAAAAAGCACAACGTAATAATGTTAATGATTGCTTTATTCCTTTTACTGCAGGTTCCACTTCCAGGAGCCTGCCATTGGGCTTACTGGGACACCCAAATGGAAAAGAACAAGTCATTAATACGATCACTTGTACTTTTCCTTCTATGACATGTCAACATTTAGAGGCTCTGAACAATATCACAAACTATGGTTTAGAAATAATCTGAATCTCTCTGTCACAGTCTCAACAAAATTATTTACAGCAGGTTTAGTGTATTGGAGAGGTGTTTTTTCAACTGGCCTTCCTTTTCTAATCGGATAATTTCATGGTCACCTCTGGCAGGTTTACACACATCAATTTCCCTCTGTTTAATATCATAATATCATATTTTATCTTTTAGTCTTATCCTTTTAGAACTACTATATTTGTCACTGCATTACTGTATACAAACAAAATAAATATACAGAGAACGACACCAGCAGTGTCATGGAGGCTTTTCAGCTACAGAAACTCGTAGCCTTCTGGTCGCACTCATCACACAACCTGCTGTCAGACATTTATGGGCTTAGCTGCTGGTTGTTTACGCAGACAGGCCACGCTGATATCAAAAGAGCAGATAAAGGATCAGCTAACCGGGCTCAGCTTCAACCCGCCACCTGCTAAATTGACATGTCAAACACACATTAGTGGAGCAGGTTGACGTGGCAACCCATGGCAGCATTGCGTCTGAAACAGTCTCCAGGTACAGAAAACAACAAACCAACAAACTGCACTTACTGTTTGGTTTGCTTGACAACAACAACAACACCTGGAGCCTAATGAGAGACGTCACGTAT
This sequence comes from Gadopsis marmoratus, assembly GCA_036023855.1. Lineage (NCBI taxonomy): Eukaryota > Metazoa > Chordata > Actinopteri > Centrarchiformes > Percichthyidae > Gadopsis > Gadopsis marmoratus. The sequence goes on from JAVQJF010119728.1 coordinate 5,580, forward strand.
TGCTGTGGTTTTAATAGTTAAACTGATGGTGAGGAACCGGTAGTGGATCCAAACGGTAGCCAAAATTCAGTTGTGGAAAGAAAGTAGATTTACTCAAACACTGTACTTGGGTACAATTATGAGGTACTTGTACTTTACTTTTGCGTGTTCTACGCCACTACATCTCAGAGGCAAATACTGTACTTTTTACTTCTCTACATTTACAGTCTCTGACTGTTGTAGACACTATTTACTTTAAAGATAATAAAACCCAACATACATAACAGACAATCATCTTATAAAACATGTTTTGTTATATATGAAAATGCCCAACAGCACATTAAAGAAAATTCTGCTCCAGCTCGACCTGCTACAACATTAAAATGTTGCTCATACAGTATGTTAAAGCATCAATAATAACAATACAGTTACGGGAAATATACTTTTTGTATACTTTGACTATATTTAACTTCCAGACACATACGTGTGTCTGAGTGCTGAATACTAAACTACAATTCCCAATCTGTACCAGATCTGTCAATGAAAACTCTGACAAAGATATTATCATTTAAAATGCAAAGAGCTCCAGTAGTTTAGATGGGCAGCTTTGCTCAGTGCAGGGACCCCGCCACTCGAAAAAAGAAAAAGGGAAGAGAATGACACAAACAAAGAAAAAGAAAAAAAAACTCCAAATCCAACTCATTTTTTACTGTATGAAAGTTTCACAAGGTCGTTTGGAGAGACACGTTAACACAATACCTGAATACAGATTTGTTTCCTTGTTCTACAAGTCACGGAGCCCCGAGTCTTTAAGCGATCATTATTACCATACAAATAGACAGATCTATTTAACAACCCCCTTTTTATCGCATAACACTTATTCTTTAGTGTTGCTTCCTGAAAGGCACTGAAATGCGTCTCTTCCCCCCCCCTCTCCTTTTTTTCTCCCTTTTTTTTTTGCAGGGAAATCGTCTTCGGGTTGATAAAGGCTCAGAGCAATAGAAGAAGCAAGGCTGACATCTTCTTAAGAGACGATAGGAGAGCCAAATCAAATGGGATGGAGCAGTCACTCTTTTCACAGATAGGTAGCTCATTTCTGGTGGCTGAGAGTTTGCATCCCTAGTGGCGCTCTGCCTGGGAAAGATAGCTCACTCGGACTCCATTCATTATTTCATTCCCTGCCTTCTCTTTTCACGTCTTAGCTGCTTCTTTTTTTTGTTCTTCTTCTTCTTCTGTGTGCGTGTGTGCTTTAATGAGTTGCCTATTTTTCTCAAGTGTTGATGGGGATCTCGGAATTTAGATTTGGAGACAAAATGTTTAATCACGAGCGTTTTTCATTTGTGGAGAAGAGGCAAAAATCAATTATTTCCATTAGACAATGCTGATTGGAAATGAATGGAAGTGGTAGCATTTTGAAACAAAGGCTCCATGGTGGCAAAGATAAGTGTCAGGCTTGCCCCCCTGAGGTACAATATGTGGTTTGGCTTAATAAGCAGTTTGCAAACATTTTCCATTAAATAAATGCAAAGGGTTTGCCATGCCGACACAGACACAGGCAAATAATTCATGATAACAGTATTCACAAGTCAGTAATTGTAGAATAGAAGTAAATAATATAACATCATCACAAAGAGCCAATGTCAAGCTCGAAATCTTGAAAACTCCAGAGATGTTCTGGGTCTGTGTTGGTATATCTGGATGCCCTTTTATCAAATATTATCATTTCAGCTTCAGTATCCTTTACTTTTTGATCCAAGTCATCGGTTGTAGAGGGTTTCTCTGCAATGTAACTTCCCAGTAAGTTGCAGGAACTTTACCCGTACACTATTTACAGCCAGACTTAATCCATCAAGCGCATACTCCACGTGATATTCAGCGCGGCACTTCCTGAAGAGCACTTTGCTATCATATCCCTCACATTCTTTGCAAATCCCTTACAAAATTATTTATAAAAATTAACTTCTCTTGCAAAGGGCTCATTGAAAAGAAGAATTACATGAAAGATAAAACACTTTATCGCCAGTGAAAGACCAGACAATGTACGTTGAGAAATTGGGAAGATGGCAGAAACAATGAATATTAAGTGCCTAAGAATCTAAAGCTGCTGACTAAATTGAAACTGTATATCCTGAGGGGGCAAGGTTTCCAAATTGCTAATTACTGCCTCTGAAAGGGGGCTGTTTCTGATATGTTTGCTTGTGAAAGACCCGTGCTTAATGAAGCAGTGGCTCAAGTTCTTTTTTTTTTTATATTCCCACTTTCTAGCTTTCAGGGTTCTCTCCGGACTTTCCTCCCAGGCCAGAACAATGGCGGGCCCAGGAGCCCAGCTTCCCCACAGGCCCCGGCGAGAGGAGGCCGGGGGCTGGGTACTGAGGGAGCCGCTCAGCATGCTGAAATATGGAGGCGACAGATAAGGTGGCAGCGGCACAGAGAGGCCCTCTCCCATGGGCCCAAGGGGAAATTTGCAGTTATTAAGAGGAAGATGAGAGAGATTAAATGGCTTTTGTACTCATTTTCACAGACTTTTATTTTTTTTATTATTTGGGCTGCCTTCATCTGAGAGATGAAAGAAGTGGTAAATTACTTTTTTTTTTTTTGCCTCATTCAGCAACACACTGGCTGTGAGAGACAATTCTTCATTACTGAGAGTTGTCACACATCATAAAACACTTATTAGCGCACTATTGTTTTAAAAGGTGCGGGGGTAATAGAATGACTGTAATCTACAACTAATCACGAATAGAACATGGTTTGGGATTTTGTTTGAAGAAATTAACAAAATGTTACATACATGTAGGTTTTTCAAGATTATCTAAACGTAACCTATTTGATTTCCATTGGAACTCTATCACGGGGGTTTGACTCAACTATATGGCTATTTTTTAGGTAAATGTTAATGGACTGCATTTACTGTATATAGCGCCTTTTTGCAAAGGCAAAGCCCTAACCTTTGGTAGCAACTGGAGTTCAGTGACTTGCTTAAAAACACTTTGACACGTGGACAGGAGGAGCTGGGCATCCAACCGCCTACCCTGTGATTGGAGGAATGACCTGCTCTCCCACCTTTGGAGCTCTTTGTTTGTGTGGGTTTTGTAAGGTGTTGCACTGCATTATATTGTAATGAGCGCTGTAGGTGCTTCAGCTGACAATATAATGCAGCACAGCACCATAAAATCTGCCTTTAAAAATCACAACACCTCAGTGACACAGTTAGATTATTTTTAGTGAAAAGTATGTGACGAGGCTTTGAAGCACGATTTTGTGTTGGTGGATACATTGGTAGCATTTCATTTTACAGGTCCGTAATATCCTAATAATTTCCTAGGAAGTATCCTGACAAGACATGTGGTACTAATTATAATGGGAAATAAGTTCTGAGACAGTTATTTTAATCAGAGTTAGTTGTGTTGACTTTAGAAGTATTGGTAATTTCCTTTGAAAGAATTGTTCGTTTATTTCAAAGTTACAAAAAATATAAGTGAACTTTCTCTTTGGAGAGTTGGGGGGCTTTGACCCATGAGCCTGGTATTTCTACAGTCCTTTTTGCGGCCCTGATAGTATAAATACTATACATCTACTGTTAATATTAGTTCTATAGCACAGGAACATTTAGATGTTTCCCTAAGAGCCCTCTGTAGGAAATAGAATAACAATACACCACAATATAGGTTCAACAGCATTTCTGCTCGGTACCACAGACACATTGCTGGGAAACTGCAGTAATGCAGGAGATTTGAATAATAGTTCACAGCAGTAATTTGTCAGCTGGCTGCAGGAGTGCTGTGGTGACCGGCGGTGAGGTTCGGCGCGCTATCTGCAGCACAGCAGGCCGACTGTTGGGTCCTTATCTGCGCGGACACGACGCTGGAGCGGCGCGCTGTTCCGCAGGAGGGTCGCAGCGAGGCGGAGACAGCTGATTGGCTGGACAGCACGGGCGGAAGTGCGTCTGGTGCCGCACAGCTGTGCTGAAAACAAAACAAGACAGGCTGCGACGGGTGAGTGCTCCAACACAGCGGACTCTGGCTACGACCACAGAACGTTCTGATAGCCGATGCGGCTCCTGTATATGACACGGTCGCGTTTGTTGCGCGGTGCGGCTCGTGGATCGCGAGCAGGAGCGAGACGCGTCCGTGTGCTGAGCTCACGTGCGAGGTGTTGTTATGTAACGCAGAGCACGCGGGAAGCTCAGCCCGCCTCTGCTATTGTTTTTGCTGCACTAACGTCGCACATCGTCCCAGTCGCTTCCTTTAGCTGGTGCTGAGGTGTGTGCGTGTGTGTGTGTGTGTGTGTGTGTGTGTGTGTGTGTGTGTGTGTGTGGCCGCTGATGGCGTGCAGACGTTGTGCAGACGTTGTGATTTGAATGCCGCTGCAATCAAACAAGGGGGGCTCGAAAGTTGCACAGTGTGGATGGGCCTCGACAGTTTCACGGTGCCAGACTCAAAGCAAAAATTAGCCTGGGAATTTTTAATTACTTTAAAAAAAAACAAAAAAAAAAACCCAAACCAAAACCCTACCCTGTTGCAGATGGACCTTGGCGTTTCTGGGTCCAGAGATTACCAACAGCTGGAGGTGATAGCAAGGAGTCTGCCAACTCTCACATCAACAACAAATCAGATTATTATTATTATTATTGTGGTCAGATTATTCGTCATTACACAGAGATAGGTCCACTGTGGAAGAGGCAGAGGTAACACATTTTCCACTGGCTTTCAACATGATGCAGAGCAGGCAGCTATACACTGAGTACTGGGTGGAAGGTAATTTTCTGTTGTGATATTGGTAATAAACAGATTACGTTTTAAATAACCAGGTAGGAATATGGGTTTTTGTCTAATCCAGCATATTAAAAACCTAATAAATCATGATACACATCAATGCAAAAACTATATAACAATCCAATGCTGCCATAAAACAGTCCTGTTCATTGATTTGAAACTTTGCTCGCAATGACCCAGCATACCTGCACATATAACCATTAATAAACAAAATCATGGAGTCTGTGACGTCACTGTTAGGTTTCGACATGTACTTTCGGGGCCTACAGTTTTACTGCTCATCCATCCGTCCCTTAAGTTTACCTTGCTGTATCTTGTGTTTTTGGTTTCCAGCACCATGATGGATGAGCTGGTGCAGGACCTGGTGTCTGCCCTGGAGCAGACCTCCGAGCAAAGTAAGCTGGGGGAGCTGTGGGAGGAAATGGTCCTGAGTCCGCTGCAGCAGCGCCGGCAGATTCGCCGTCGCAAATGCCGCAAGCGCTGTCGTGAATCCTCCCTCTATCCGCTGGAGCACAGACGATGCTGGATTGAGGCTTCAGAGTCCAGCTTGGACGAGACTAAAGAATACAGGGAGAACTCTTCTTCAGCCATCGCTGCCCCTGTGGCCAACTGCAGCGACTCTGACGAAAAGACTTCAACCAGCCGATGGCGCTCTGTCATGAGGGGCCCAGTCAGGACTAGGCAGCCCTCCTGGCCAGAATCTGACTCCTTCACAGAGAATAATCCGGGAAGGCCACTCAGGAGGCGGAGGAAGGTCAAACGTATGACCTCAGATGTCACGGTGAGGTTGCAGCAGAAGTTGAAGGTTTCAGGTGTAGACGGGAAACGGAGACACAGGCCGTCTAGGATGCAGCATTTGTCAGGATCGAAGAAGAGGTCTGGCGGATGGGTGGGAGTAGACCGACAGACTGAAGGAGCCAGGCTGATGGGAAAGGAGTGCTGGAAGAGAAAGATGTCCAAGGAACACAGAGATGCTGCAGATGAGAACATGTCTGAGGGGTAATGTTAGATTCAAGGAATAATGTTTATATTTTCTTCCTCTTTTTGTTTTTATGTTAGAGTCAAACCTAACCCTACAATCATTACAGTGTACAGTTAGGGCCCCATAGGAAAAGATCCAGTCCACATTTGACATCCATTCAAGATTATATAATAAGCTTTCCAGTTTTCAAATGCCTACCTTTAATTTTGAAGTATTGCAACAAGCCAAATGTTAACCCTGTCATTGTTTAAAGAGTCAGGATTAAAACCATAGTGAAAAAGGAGCTCAAAACTCTAAAAGCCCTTTTTACCCTTTAAATGGAAAGTTACCAAGGCAGTTAAGCCCGTAACATAAAAGTCATGATCATAACTACTATCAGACAGAAGCAATTAAACAAGGCGACATTTAAGATGATCTATACTGCCTGTCTTCTTTGAGCCACTTGTCAATATTCAGCATGTCCTCCACTAAACCAAAAAAAGGTATAATAATCATACCACTCCACTTTAAAGTATTGAGTTGACATTAAAAATGAATGATAGAGTCTCTTCATTCTGATCTCCTATAGCTGAAATGATCACCAGGGAGGGATCTTTGATAGTTATGCCTCTGGGCATCTGCCAGCTCATTATTTCCTTTTGAGAAATATTGTCACAAATAAATAAGTGACTTGGTGTGGTATTGATTGTTTTGAAATGAATTCCTGTCTTGGGCCTGGTAATTAAAGCTGGGCCTGTCCCAGAGTGCACACTCTGTGCATTTTATTCAGCAAAACTAAATGTGTCTGTAACTGGCAGCAGAGAGGGACATTATACTATTACAGCAAAGCAACAATTACAATATACTGCGCAATCAACAAGACTAAATGGTGACCGCTTTTGTTTTTGATTTGATTATTCGGACAATTGTAAGCGGTCACCTTGACCCAGTGTTTTCTGGTATACAGAGCTGCAACTAACAATTACTTTCTGTGTTATTAATCATTAATCAATTAATCATTTGTTCTTTTGAACATCAGGAAATAGGGAAAAATGCACGTTGTGATTTCCTTGAGCTACAGTTTAGTACTGCAGCAACAGTCCAAAGCCCAAAGACATACAAGTTTATTTGTGTAGCACTTTTCAACAATAAGGTAATTCTATTCAAATGTGCTTTACGTAGGCTATAAAAAGGCTACAATGATATAATAAGAGTCTACAGTCACGCTAGCAGGTGTGTGAGGCTGTACCTGGGCACAGCGGTGCGTTGAGGTAAATGCTAACTTCAGCATGCTAACCACATCCATGATTTTAGCATGCTCACAGTGCTGATGCTAAGCAGGTGTAATCTTCGCTCGGGTTCTTAGCATGACATTTGCTAATTAGCACTAAACGCAAAGTACAACTAAGACTGACGGGGATGCCATTCATTTTGCAGGTATTTGATTACAAAGCAAAGTATTGGACAAATTACATTTTTTACCAGAAGATGGTGCGAGGGGAAAAGTCAGAGGATCTGTACATTTATTGGGACTTACCCTTTGGGGATCATGAATGTCTGTACAATATTTCATCGCAATCCCAAAACATTGGAGATATTTCAGTCTAGAGCAAAGTGTTGGACCAATCCACCAGCAGACTTTATCATCATCAGTGCAAAAAAAAGTATAAGCAGCAAATCCACACATTTGAGAAGCTGAAATCAACGAATGTGAAAAACACGCTTTAACTCTTAATCGTTTGTAATAATAGTTGCAGATTAAATTCATGTCAATTGATTGATTTAATGATTAATGGTTTAATTTCTACTGGCTTATCATAATAATTGAATATTATCACGATGTTTAGTATAATGTGGTGGGTAGAGCAGTACAGTTGTGTGTCTTTGTATAGTCCAGCAACATAGTCTTTTAAGCCCAGGAGTTGCCGTTCTCAGTGTCTTGCCATGCCCCTGCACAATGTATTTCCTTTGAGAAGAAGACATTTGAGGTAAGCGATAATGGGACAGACTGAAGGTATTACATCTTCTGGTTTAATTTGTGCTGACCTCCCTAGCCCCTAAACGGTACTTGTTTTCTTACTTTATGGAAAAATCAATAGCTGTTCTGACAGAAAACAGCTCCGGAGAAGAAATAAATGGGAACGCCATGGCACACTGTCAATCATTTCTCACTTACACAACGCCAACGCTCTTGATTGCTGCTCAGTAGACTGCCACACTGTACCCAGGGCTGAACAATCTAATGGGTGAGCCGCGGCGGAGGCAAAGGATGTGAACAAATGGCAGCAGTAATGAGAGGTTGACAGTGGTACAACAGCAATATTTATACTCAGAGAGCGTACGGTCCATTTGATGTCAGACACAGAGGCCATTGTTGAAATGTCTTTTGAAGCACTCGGATTTCTTTGGTTTCCATTCATTCCATTAACCTTTTTCATATGGAGTGTCTGGTCTCTTAAAACATGCCCCTCCTCAAGGTCACTCCTCCTATGTGCATACTGAGCAGAGCTTTGCCTTCAGCCACCCAAGTGCAAGGGGAGCAGATGTTGGCAGCCCCAGTTGGGCTCCACATCCTTGATTAGACCTGGCCCAGCCTGCTGGCAGTGAGGCCACCTGGCACCCAGGCTGGCCCAGCAAGCAGGCCTCACCTGTGGGTAGACGCTGTCCCGGACTCAGCCTCCGTCTCCAGCTGTGCGCTGCTACTGGTGCTTTTTGGTTTCCTCACACTCAGCTTTATCATGATGTAATTTGTATTTTGAAAACTCTACGACTGGGTTTTGGGGGAAGCAGTGCAGCATTTGCTGAAGTTAATTTTCATAAATCTCTGAGACTAATCCAATTACTGCAGCTCAGGGATGGTGGGATAACCTTATAATCAGACACCCATGGAAGAGGGCATGAATTTGGGTTGGGGCGGCTTGTTTGAAGAGCCCACAGATCCATTGTTATCAGCGCTTTGCCCCCCTCCGTCTCTGCCTCTTCTTTATTCCTCTGCAGAATGAGCCCAGGCTCAATAAATGGCGGCTAGCCTGTAATCTCTGTGCAAACTGGTCTGCCTCTCCCAGGAGCTGAGGATTATATCCTAATGATTAGTGCTCATCTGGATACTGTGTTTTGCTTCACCTCTTTGGCTTGTATAGAGACAATAGAGTCATGCGGAGAGTTCAGCTCCAAAATACTGGAATGCTGTTTTTGCCCTTGCCCTTGTTTCATCATGGACATATAGTATTTTATCTAATTAAGACTTATTTGTTTTCATAGCACCTAATCCACAACAGAATATCTTATTTTTGACTTGGGGAAGTGCTCTTTTGTGTGTGAGCCAAAGACCAAGTTTGCCCAAAATGTTTGTCAACTTTTCTTGACTAAGGTCACGGCTGAAGAAAGAGGAGGTGTTTCTTTTGGTCCCAAGAAAAATGGGCGTCTCAATTATTCATGGCATTAATTAGGCAGTACTTAATGGAAACGGTCTCACATTGGCCCTGTGCTGCTCCAAGCGACATCACATTACACCTTTAATACGGATAAATACTTAATAGGTGTCTCTAATTAATTGTTTATACCTGTGAGTCTTTTTCAAACTTTACACAAAATCCCTCCAATAAGAAGCAGCCCCCTTTTTTTTTACTTAGAAAATGGAAGAAGATGCCTCTCTGCTGAAAATAGTTAACCATCACTGGTTCGTAATTTCTAAGAAAGCTTGTGGAAGGAAGCATAAAGCCAACATGGTGGTTCTTGTAGAGCTTTGTCCTCTACTGATGTTGGACTGTTGTGTGCTCCAGATGTCAGCCGATGTGTCCAGAGGTAGGGTACAGCTGAGCAGAGGCCTGGGGAATCAGTCTGGAGAGAGGGCTGAAGGGGTGAGATGGGGGTGGAGGGACGGTCCGGGACTGCTTGGCTAGGCCAGAAATCTTACAGATTCCCCAGAGAAGCCTGTTCCCTCTCACATCTGCTTCTTGTGGATGTGAGTGGAGATGATGCAGGACCATCTGGCCAGGAAGACGTGCAGACTGGATGGACACTTTTCTGATCCTGCCATCACTGGCAGGCCTCTGCAATATGGCAAAGCACCGTATCAGCGCATATCTGACCCTCCAGCTTTCTCCTACAAGCAAGGGCAGCGATGGTAAACAGGAAGCAAAATGCAAGGCAATTAAGAGCATCAGGCTCCCCTTCTTTCATAAAGTTGATTGGATGGACATGAGCTTTATTTAAAGGATAAGGCTGGCGTTGTGGTATATCAGCAGTACATAGTATATGGGAATGACTCAAAATAAACTAATGAAGGACCCCAATGTCACCCAGCGCAATGATGTAACTTGCTGTTTAAGCTAACTGGTATTCAGAAAAGGGCTTTAGGAGAAGAAATGAACAGAATAAGTTAATAGAAAATGGTTTTAAAGACATTGGATGTACCTATTGAATACATGTGGTTGTAAAGTAAGTAATGACAGCAGTGTGACAGAGAAAAGAAAGCTTTTGTGAGCTCCCTCCATCTGCACACCTCCCCCAAATGACCTTGGAGTGCCTGGAGGTCCCAGTTCAAGGTGGCTGAGGTGTAAGAAAGGCAGAGAAACCCAGGGTGGTCTGGGGTAACAGAGGGGGCGCAGAGGGTGTGGAGGCAGTGTAACAGGGCTTGCCTGGGGGTGCGGAGAGGAGCAGCGATGGAGCAGTCTAGGCAGTAAGCGGTGGCAGCCCACACAGCAGATGTTGGCCAGTTGTTGTGTGGAAGCGGCACGTCTGTGGGTCGCTCTGTGTGTGGGGCACACCCAGAGGGAGGGGCGGGCAGGGGAATGTGTTTCGCTCTCCTGTCATCCTCCACAACGCAGGCCAGATTAGATTGGAGCTGACAGCGGAGGATATTCAATTAGATTGTGCATGTCACTCAGTGGCTTCGATCAGAGCCTCTCCTCATGCCTTTGTGTTTGCTATCGCAAGAAGGGAGAACACAGCACTCTTGTCTTTTTGTGTCATTTCCATTTATGTCGACCTCTATCTCCGGACTTCTTTATTACATGTATTATAGAATGTTACATGTTAAGTTTTGACATTACAGGGCCATGTTTTGATTCCCATTGTTCACTTTTCAAATGCTATAACATTGTCTGACCTAAAGAACCCATCGGGTTTGAGAGGACAAATCTAAACGGAGTTCTTCATCCTCAAGTGTCATTGGTATCAAAGAAACAGGTCAGTGGCGATCATGCGTGTGATGTTTTTCTTCTTCTTCTCTTTGCAGGGAAACCAGCAGTACATGCAGCAGTGACCCTGGCCTGTTCACGAATGATGAGGGAAGACAAGGTATAAAAAAAAAAAAGAATTAACATACAGGGAACTGTTAAGTACAACAACTTCATCTCTTAATGTGGCTCAGACTAGTCAACAAACACTTGGTTTGATTTTGAGTATTTGGAGCATACGGATGACGCATTCTAGATCATGTGAAGAAAGATGACAACTTGTCACATTTGGACAATATTCTCCATCGTGCTCCGCTCTGGGGGAATGCTGGGGCTAGAGAGGGAGTTTTCGATACAATGGGCTGGTTGCTGGGCACCCAGGCGACTCTAATAAGACGTTGTCATGTCGTGTTAATGAGCGCTGAAGCCTTTGCTAATCTCATTAGCCGTGGTGGGGCCAGGCGGCCTCTGATTTAACAGTTGTCACTACACCTTGACTGTGAGAGGCATGGTTCCTGCGTGTTCTTTGCTGACTGACAGGTCTGAGAAGACCTCGTTGTCTGGGGACGAGGCCAGTGTAGTTTGGTAGTGTGTAGGAGCAGTCGATATTGAAGCACACCCACGTCAGTCCAAGCTCTGAATTTCGTAGGACCACCAAACATACAGCAGCTTAGTTTCTCCCAAACTACATGACTCAAAAAACACACATTGTGAGTTCGAAGTTCCAATATTCACCTCCTGTTTATTAACATTATCCTCAAACAGTACTGTGGTTACAAGTGCACTTGCTACAACACTACTTGATTTTTGGATGTAGCAAGTCTGCTAAAAAGAGGTGCTTTTGCATTTTAATGAAGGCTGCAGTGGTACTACCTTGCTAAATTGCTGTGTGCTTGGTGGTGCCGCAGACTTAAGTGGCGCTTAGAGTGGGTTAGGTGTAGTTCTATAGCGCAATTTTATTCAAGTTTGTCGGGTAGAAATATGCAGGCTGCAGCCGTGCCATGCTAACCGATGCCCTGTGCGTAGGCGATGACGAGCAGAGTGACTGGTTCTTCGAGGGGGACTGTGGAGTCGGGACGGGTGTGACCGGCCTGCTGCCCAGCTGGGACTCAGACAACCAGCTTTCTCTCGAGGACAACCGTCCCTCGCCCACCTTCCTGCAACCTGCACGTCCCTCTCAGAGAGGTAGAAGAGATGATGAACACAAATTCTTATTAACACCAGTGTTGGAGAGACTTGAGTATGTTTTGTACATTTTTTTATTAACTCCTGTGATGGCCTTCTCTGTTGCCTTCCTTAGAAGAAGGCAGCCAGATGTTTATCTGGGAAAAGAGAGCACATTGCATTTGTCCTCTAATCAATGCATTAGCTTTCAGCATGCATCGACATTTTGTTAAAGAGTATTGTGCTTGTTTATGAACTGAATGACCTTGCTCCACAATATCCTGTATATTAGACATAGCTTAAAAGCTGTGACCCACCTTGACCTCTCAGGTTAACTGGCACTGGGCTTGTCATTGTCACTAGGGGTCAATTCAAGTTTTTTTTAAAGACTTTTTATATTTTTGTTAATTAAATAATATGTTTTCTCCTTTGCCTCAAATGGGCGATAGTATATACTCTGTCTGCCGTCTTTTTGATCTTTTCTGACCATTTTGCAGCAGAGGAAGATAAATGGGTTTTGTTCTGTTGTAGGGTATCGGTATCATTCACGTCTGAATCGAGTGCCTGGCTCTGCTGCCTGCTGCATCAGGAAGGACAGGAGGCGGCTTCCCAGCAAGGTTAAAGCAAGCTGGCATCTTCCTCCTCAGTGGAAAGCAGTTATACATTTTTTATGGTCTTTGTTCCTTACTGTGTAACTTTGATTTGTGTTTTGCAGGGCAACGGCGTGCCAATGTTTGTAGAGAGGCTGAGACATTTCTCCCAGGATCCTTACCAGCGAGAGTAAGATACACTGGTTAAATCTCTAAAAACAATATATATATATATACATATTTCCATCAGTAATTATGGTGTGAATATCTCCCTTTAGCTTTTGGTTGCCTTCTGTTGGAAAACGAGACCGAAGCCAGGTATGTTGCAATACGCGTTTCTTTTTCCCAAGCTTTATTATCTTTTTGACACCAGTTTGTTCAGACTTTAATGGTGAAATTGCAAAATCTAAATGTTATTGATGCTTTCAATTTCCAGTTGAACCCTTTGTGCCCATTACCAGTGTGTCCTATTGACATGGTGTCAGAGAACTCCCATCTCAGATGTTCCTCCGCAATCTGCACAAACAGGTAGTTGATGCCACATATTAGTTAAATAAAGCTGCGTCTCAAGGGCCTGTTGGAGACACCATTCAGTCTTTTCGATCAAAGCACAATATATTGATGGACAAGTCTATGCCCAACTAATTTAAATGAATCAGTTGCAGAGGTCGCTGTTAACCAGGGTAATCTTTGTTAAGATGATGCCTGAGAGACTGAGTGTGTTTGTGTGTGGGCAGATCTCAGCACTCGGTTGGTTGTGGTCCCCGACCTTCTTCTTCGCCATCAAAATGAGATTTGGCTGTAAAGGGAGTTGGACACGCAGCTAAACGTGTGTTTGAGAGACTTTACAGGAGTTAGTGAGTTCAAGGCATGTTTAAAAAACTCAAATGTTCATGTTGCAGATAGAGGAGGATTTTATCTTTAATTTAAACTTGATGCACATACTTTATACACACAGACGCACTCATATTTGATTATGTGCATCCACATCCACCTTAACGCATTTTGTTGACATTTGCTTCCTGATTGCAATGATAATTGCATACTCTACCTTTTTTTTTTTCCCCAAATATATTCGCAGTTAGCTGCAGTAATACTTCAATTCAATAGTTTTCAAGGTCAGTGTTCCCAAATAGAGAAATACTATGTGTTGACATAGTTGAAATGCAGATTCCAGCCCCTGTATTTCTGGGACTGCACAAAAACATTAAAAAAAAGGTTTATCCAAAAGATGTTTGTCAAGGCGTCCCATAGCTCCCAGTCTTCCCTGGAACTGTTGGATCTGCGTGGGGGACTGTTGAGAAGCTGCTTAGCCCCCTTGGCCTCGAGACTGTGGGACTCCTCATTGTATTGTTTCCACTCTGCCTATTTATGGTGCATTCTTAATTTTGTTTCACACAAACTCTTCTTCCTGCCTCTCTCTTGGGTTATTTCACAAAGCGCTCCAGCCCTCCTTGATGAGGGGCAAAAACACGATTGCTATGAAAAGCCCCTGACTTCTTAGGGCTTTCTTTTCTAAACTGGCCCTTTCTTCTCCACCTGAAAGGTTCCTTCAGATTCCAGTTTGAGGCATTGTGAATACTAATTTCTCTCTATTAAAAAGCCCTCATATCCCTGCCATGCTCTCATTTGAATGGCAGACTCAGGGGAGACCTCTTAATTCCTTTATAGTGGGATTCAAGACCCTTCACTTCAAAAAGTATAAATCATACTCCCAAATGAATGAGGGAGAGAGGGAGGATTGACGAGAGGGGCTTCTGATGTGTCCCGTTGGACGGCACGAGCTGAATCTTTCTCCCCAAGCTGCTCAAATCCACTCTCCAGTGAGATGTCTGCTCTGTCCTTACGTCTCTGCACACATGGCACCCATGTACTTCCGTTAACTTCCTCCAAAATGCACATTAACATGAAAACGCAAACACCAGGCAATTACAGTTGTTGTTATGCATGACAATGTGAAATGCTAGAATTGCTCATGCCTGCTTTTTAAAACAAACTCTAAAACGTCCACTCCTGGTTTCACTTTGCTATATTGTCAACGTCTTCCCCCATGCGTGATCGATTTCTGGCGCCAAGCTCCCATACTTCTGACTTTTCTTTGTTTCCAAACACCCTTGAGAGAAAAGTGTTTTCTCTGTGGGCAGAGTGTACACATTAATCTTGTACTGCGGCCAGGTTGAAATGATACTGTATTAATAAAAGCTGTCATCTCCTGTTTGCTACGACTTGACGGCGACAATCAAGAGATTTGATGCCAAGTGATAAAGGCTGTATGAGGTTGCATGCTGTTTATCCTGCTATCGGCGCGTGAATAGGCGTGATGCTTTGTGGGATTTAGCTGTAATGCTCGGGGCCGGTGGCCACGTTTAAATGCATAACTGCCTCCCACCTGTGCTGGGCAGCAGCAGCTTTTATCTATTGACTTATTTATTTCTAAATGACACTTGCGCTGTGAGATAAATCATAGTCTTACGCCACTCCCTTCCCAGTTTTCATTTTAATTGTGAGATCTCAGTGTCAGCAGTAAGTATATTGGTGTGAGTGGCCTATTGATTATTGATTTGGGGCTATTGATTATGTTCCCTGGAGACCCTAATCCTTTCTGATTCATTTGAATACCTCTATTAATCTTGAGATCCTGCTCACACCTGAAGCGCTGTGTACCCTAATGAAAATAGATGGCCATTTTGTAACTGCAGCTCCTCACTCCTCTTTTGATTTATTATTTTTAATTGATATATTTGCTTTTGGATGTGGGCGCCAAAATTACAATTGACCCTGTGTCAGTGCTGTTTTACTCTGCACCCTAAGGGACTGCAATGCATTTCAAAGTGTCTCATGTGACCTGAAAAATCTATCTGGGACTTTTTCCTCAGTGTCCTTGTGTCTTTGATAGAATGCAGTTGTTGTTGGCCGTCTTCATTACATATGACTTGTTTTTTCATTGCTCATTGCCTCTAAGTCAATCTCTGTTTTCTCATCACAGTTTCTCTATATTTAGGGCGAAAACAACTGGCCAACATCTGTCATGCTGTTAAAACTGATGAAGTAACAGATGTTAAATAATAAAAACGGTGTTGTGCATTTTTTTACAACTTCTCTCAGTTTTACACTGAGCGATGTACCATGCTTATAGAAAGCCTTTCGGTTCTGCTCTGAGATGAATGGTGGTGTTTTGCCTTGGTTAATGAGCCAGCTGATGGTATTCTCATGTTTGATTAGCATTGTGCTGAGTGTCTCAGTGGGCTCCTGGCGGCCCCGCAGCGGCTCTGCCTCTCAGCTCTCAGCAGCAGGGGAGGGCCCTCGCCTCCCTCCAGGCTGCAGGGGCCCTGGAGTGACTCGGCCTCGGTGTAATGAGGGAAGAGACGGAGGGATGGACCTCCACACATTAAGACCAAATGCATCAGTGTATTACTTTTAATACCGCAGGCGTGCCTCGTGAAATAATGCGACGTTTAAGCGTGGATCGATTTTGGAATTAAAAAGTTAGTTTGCAAAGATTTACTGTGAGGAGTTCAATGCCTGAGCTCTTTATCAGGGGCGCAAATGGCTGGTTATGTGCTGTCCGACAGAGGTACGATTGAGGGATCGATAGGCGCGTGATTTACTAACTGGAGTACAGGTAATCAATAAGTATAAAAGTAAATGAAATATGCATTACTGGGATTTTATTAGAGAGGGGTAGCAGGGAGAGAATAACGGTCAGGCCATTTATTTTTATATCTATTGATTATACAACATAGAGACTTCGCTCAAAGCATGCCCTGCACAGCTCTCAACACCCCGTGCCTGCACACCCGTCATGTGATTTATGGGTGTTGAGGTCATGGAACACGCTGCCTGTTAAAAGGCTGCCCTAACGGGGCCTTATTGTAGCGTTTGCCTGTTAGGGTTGTGAGCATTATGTAGCCTGCAGTCCAAACTGAGCCGCGCTGGTGATCAAGGAGCTCTCTTCTATATGTTTTCAGTCTGTCATGAATTAATTATGTTTATTGGCATTTTTCAAACAGCACTCCATATTGCTCTTTAAATCCTCTCCTGAGATGCAGGCTAGTTGTGTGTCACAAGCAGAATACGCATGATTATACCTTCAATCTTTTTTCCCCATCGTCATGTTATTGCAGCTCCCTCACACACTCCAACTCTCTTCTCTCTCTTTCACACAATCTGTCCCCCCTCCTCCCATGCACAAACATACAATCTGCACCAACTACATCAGCTGCCCCCCCCACAGTGAAGGAACGGACCTTGACCTTAACATTCCATGTTTGAAGTCAGAGCTAGTAAGCTGGTGTTTTGTTTTTTCCTATTTTAGGGCTCCTGACATATGACACAGGAGGCATAGGGCAGGTGTAATTTGCTTACGTGAACTCTGCAATGACTCAGCCACGTGCACCCCAGCACCTCACCTCGTCGAATATTCTCTCGGGTGTGAAAATATGTATTAATGAAGAAAAATTAACATGTGGCAGAATATGCACCATACTGAGGCTAAAATGTAAGCTGCAGTGTTTGCAAATGGGCGGCGCTTGCGTGCATCAACTTTTATGAAATGTATTAAATTTCTACATGTTCATGTGTGTGTATTGTGGGTGGGAGCTGTATCATCATATATCATATTGTGAGTAACGTTGGTTCTCTCTGTCTGTGCCGCCGGGACTGCTATGCACAGGAGACATGAGGAGGAGGAGGGAAACCGAATCGGTGTCCCTCACAACATCAGGTAACACCCTCCACACATACTGATGAATCTCTGGCCTCCTCACCACTCTTTCATATAATCAGTGGATGTGTTTTGTTATTACATGCAAGATTAAATCTGCAGCTTCAGAATGTTGCATATCGGAAAGAAAGAGCTTCAGGTATCATGTTTGTTGTGTAAAAACACTCAATGACAACTCCTCATCTCTTCCTAACCAGTAATGTTTTCTCACTCTGCTCCTTATTTTCCCTTTGACTGAAAAAGATTTTAATAAAAAAAAAGACATTCATGATGCCCAGAGGATGAACCTAATGACTTTGGTGATCCCCGCACTTTTCCTCTAGAGCCAACATGAGTTTGTCATGTGGGTTTTAGTGAAATATCTCATCTACTGTCAGAAGAATTGCCATGAAATTTGACACTCATGCCCTCCTCAGGATGAATTGTAAAATTCAATTTAGTGCCATCATCGGGTCAGGATTTCAAAGGGGGGGTTTGAGAATCACTGGACTAACTAAGAACATGGTAAACATACCTGCTTAAAATCAGCATGCTGATGTTAGCATTTAGCTCAAATCACCGCTCTGGCTAAATACAGCTTTGCAGAGCAAGCATGGCTGTAGACTCTTCGTCTTGCCAATACATTGTAATTCCACCAAAACTACAGAATGTGGAATATTTGGTGAGTTAACAGTAGAGGGAAGTGTGAGGCAGTTGGACTTGGAAGCTGTGTTATATTTGGAGCTTTCCGTTTAAAGCGGAGGAAGATGAAGAGAAGTGTGATGTGGAGTTCACCCTATTGGAGGTGGCACCGAGCAGCAGCCGTTGTGTGTGTTTGGACCAGTGGATCTGCCTTTTTTCATTAGAGTCATGACTCGGGGCCTTGTGTCTTTGCCGGATTGAAATCTGAATTGGTTTGTCCACCTTTTCTTCTGCGTCCCATCTCCGTGCTCCACTCCTGCAGCTGCTGTTTGTCATTTAAATAACAAATGCTGGTGGCTCCCTGATTTAGTGAGGGGTGCAGGCCTCTGATGTATATTAATATTGTCGCACAGTGCACTGTACCAGGGTCCATCATTCATTTGGATAAAAGAGGTGGAATTTAAAAACAGCCAATGCTTTACTTGGATACAGATTGCATCCATTTATTGCATTGAGTGATGGAACGGCCAAGCGACTCTGTCCTTCACCTCCCCAGCGCTCAACCACTTCCCATAAAAGTAAAAACGGATTCACCCCTGGCCCTTAAGGACTCCTCATATTCAACATGCGGAACGAGGGGCATCCCTCAGTTTCTCGACATTTAACAGACCCATAGTCTGAAGTCTGGGAAATATATACATGTTAAAATCTTAAACAAACATGATAACTGGTCAATTATTAGTATCGTCTGTGCAAATTTCAAAAAGGGCAATTATGACGGTATATAATCTAAATAAATACTATATTTTCTAATGTGTTTTTTTTTTAAGTGGAGATACTGGGATGTAGCTCTTGGATATTTTATTGTGTGTTTTGGATTAAGTGACTGAAAGATGATCTTTTCCCTAAATTGCATAGTAGGAGAGTCCCTGATTGGCACATCCCCCCCTCAGCCTCAGAGTGTTTTCCTGCTTCTTGAGTCTAGTGCCCCCTGTCCACCATGATTTATCATGCATCCCATGTCGTCCAATGTCAGTTTCTGCAGCTGCAACTGCTCTGTATAAATCTTTACTTTGGCAGCCTGCTGCACCATGTCTCTCCTCAGTAATCTCACCACCGTCAGGAGATGCACATTCACTCTGACAAGCTTTCACACTCTCTGTGTACAAATGTTGGTTTGTTGCCATTCTGGCATAAATGTGTGCGGAGACAAAATCAGATTCAGTGATTTGTTGAGTGGAGTTGTTTTCTGGTAAACATCTTGTTTGCATTGAAAGATTGTTTGCTGCATTTAGTAGAAAGAACAGCGTGGCTCCCCGTGTTGCTCTTAGTGAACACGACAGCCGAGTCTTTGTTTGAGTTGGCCAGAGGAAGTGGATTGTTGTATGTGTTAGTGGTTGATTTGAAACTCTGTAATCAGGAGTGAAAATGGTCTGCGGCTGGAGGTGTCTTCCAGGGCTCCTTTGGGAATTACTGAGGCGGTACCCAGCTGTTGCTTTGTCTTCTTTCTTTACCCTTTTAGCACTTCCACGGCAGTGCCGAAGCTGCTTGTGAAAAAAAAAACAACCCACAACAACTTATCAAGCCAGGAATCTTTTTGGATTAGATGACCACTCCATTTCTCAGCCTTAAATTGGCCATTTTCTACTTTTCACACTACCATCAATCCAACAATCCAACTCAATCCAACAAGTCCTTACTAGATCTAGAACAAAGCACGCCAGTTTTCCGTTATATGTTGTCAGGTGTTAACAATACAGATTGAACTTGTCACTTATGGTGGATATATTTGGACTAACGTGTGGAATTTCTACAAATATAGATATTTTTATTCGGAAATGAATTATTAAAAAAATCGCCACATTTCCCAATGATGGGTACGTTCAATGCACGCCACAATTTTGGGAGAATTATTCGTAAGGCAAAGATGAATCAGTAACTGTAAAGATCCTGATGGATTTTAATGGCCTTGGCTGTTCTCACACACAGACTAATTAATTATTGCAATTTTTCTCCTCCCCTGCTGTCTCCCATTATGCCCTTCATCTTTATCTCTATTAAAGATATGGTGGTTTCACCATATTCAGTGTGCTACATTTCAGGAGGAGTTAGAGTTTGGAGTAAATAGGCAGAGTTGAGGTCAGTTTGATTGACCTCGTCAGACTGTCAGTGCGTTATCTTAGTGCGTTATCCCACATGGGTCCCCACATTTGCCCATGTGGGGGCCGGCCCCTCGGTCAGCCCTGCCTCCTCTCCTCTCCCCTCTGTCTTCATGTGTCTCCTTGCCCGAGCAAGACGGCTTGCGTGACAGATCACCTGCGTCGGAGGCCCGCCGTGTTCCTGCCCGGCGGTCCGGCCCCCTCTCATTAATGCCCAGGCTGGTGCGAGGGCCGTATGGCAGCACATGACAAATAACGCTACCACTCAGCCATCACTTCTGCTGACAGAAATGCAGCCCACCGCACTATTTCGCCCTCTCCGGCTCCACTCCGTACCCTGCTCGCGTCCTTCAACCCCCCCCATCTCCTCCATCTCCACCTGCACCTGCCTGCGTTGCTCCACCAAACTCTCCTGGTGGTTTTTGCTGTTGCTGGAGGCTGAGTTTGGCACTGCAACCCACACAAGTTGACATAGTGTAACTGTGAACCTGCTGCTTTTGTAACCACTCTAATTGTTTTCGTGGAGACAGATTTTCATTTTCAGCAGCTCAGTCTGTCAGGTGCTTCTTGATTCGTTCATGTTCAAACCTTCTCACCGGGAGGTCTGATTTGAATGTCCTATTTTTTTTTTTTCCAACTGTGAAAAGAATGGTGTGTGCGTACGAGAGAGAAGAGCGCGAGCTGGAGAGAGAAACACAAAGGCTAATCATTAAAGAGCTATTCAGCCCTGTTCATTTAAGTGTGGGAATCAGCAGGCCCATTACTGTCAATGTGTAATTAGCTGATTAATAAACAGGGGGAAGGGGAGTGCTCCAGGAAGGCCTGTAATGATTGTTTTTAGAGAGCATCACATGAGAGCTTATTAAGATGGTAAGATGGTTCCATTCAGCATCCCATTATCACCCACAATAAATGAATGTACTGTAATTCTCCCATTGACAGAAAACCTTTGCGTTGTAATGTCTTTATTGACCTTGATGTCAAACCAGTTGAGTGTAGGTGTAGGTGCTCTGGCCAAGTGAAACAATCTTTCATTTAAGCGGTTGATAACTCACATTCATAATTCATAAATTCACGTATTGTACACATTAATATACAAAGATACATTAATTTGAATGAGCTGTTCTTTGTCAGTGCTTTATATTATTTACCTACAACCTACATGCAATCAAGTACTGTACGTAAGTAGAATTTTGAGGTAATTGTACTTTACTGGAGTGTTTCCATTTTCTGCTACATTATACTTTTATTTCACCACATGTCAGAGGCATATTTTGTACTTTTCACTCCACTACATTCATATGACAGACTTTAAGATTTTACATTTAAAATACAATCTATTGTTAAAAATTAAACCAGTGGTTCCCAAACATTTTGGCTTGTGACCCCTTATATAAAACCAATGTCTGGCTGCGGTCCCTTGTCATGTTTCTGATATCAATGAATTGTTCCACCAAACAGACATTTCCTCTCTAAACGTGTCTGATGGTTTTATGTAAATAACAATTTGAGGCGCATAGAGGTTAAATGATCTAATATCTCTTTGTGTAGCAGAACTTTCATTTTTCTTTTTTTGTACTCCATTAATCATCTCGCAAGCCTTAAGATTTGTCTTTGGTGGTGTCCGACTGCTACTGTAGGCTGGGAACCACAGAACTAGACTAGCTAACTGTATATAAAGTAGTTAAAACTAGCTTCATCTTGACCTACTAAAACAGTAAAATGCTACTTAAGCATTGTTGCACCAGTATTAACAATCTAATAATAGAAATAATGAAAAAAGTCAGTCATGGGGCCATTTATCTGCAGTATTTTTTGGAGAACTTCTCCTTTTGCTGCAATATGTCTATACTGTTGGATTTTAAGTACAGGACATTTACTTGTAATGGAGCATTTATAATTATTTTGTTTTGTATTGGTACTTTTACATAAGTAAAGGATTGAAGTACTTCTTCCACCATACAATAAGCTAAACACAAGACACTTGAATACTGGTACAGCTAAGTTTAGTTTATTTAAATATCTGTTCCCCCGATGACAATGTAAACATGTGTATATAAAGCTTATCCTGATTGTGACCTTGACCCAGGACTGAGGCTAGTATCTGGTATGCCCTGTGCATGTTAACACGCTCAGAAACTAAATGTTCCCAGCCATTTCTGTGTATTTGTCAAATATGAAAACTCCTGAATTTTGATCCAGGCCTTTGACTATGTTTAACCCGAGTGTTTGGGTTGAACCTCAGCAACGGTTAGTCATCGTTCCCTCCAGAAATATTAATCAATTATCTTGCCCGCCAGATCAGTTTGGGGAAGAAGTCATCTGGAAAGAGGCACAAGCAGATATAATGGGAACGAGCAAAAGCACATGCCAGTGAATGCTGTAATGCCTAATCCTTTGAGACAGCCCAGAGCCACAATGTCACTTCTAGTTCCCTTGTCCTCTGCTCTGGGACTGCCTTGCAAATGTCTTGTGTGACTGCCGCTAACTTTTTTGGGGAGAGATCAGGAAAGATTTATTTATCAAGCATGTTAGGGAGCGCAATTGTTTTAGTGTTTCTCTGTCTTCTGCAAAAATTGGCCCCGGTTCTCTTTCAGATATTTCCCTTTCCTCCCACAGACAAAAAGCTTTAAAGGTGAGCGAGATCAAGAGAATGAGGATCTTTTAAAAAAGGAAGGTAGTCAGTGAGATGTGAACGTGTGAAGAATGGAGTTAAAAACATGCAGCTTCTTACACAGCATAACCGGAGGGGGGAAGTTAAGCCATAGGAGCAGCACAGATTGGCCTTTTAATAACCATGTCCACAAGTCATATGGGGCCAAATTGGATTTGGCTCACTTGACCAAAACCTCATTAATATTTAACCTATTAGAAGAGAATTGCTTCAAAGTTTTATTTTAATATACCTAAAACAGCGAGCGACCCATGAGTCGTGGACTAAATGTAATTTTTATTTGGGAGGCTGTCCATTGGAACAGTAGGAAAATATGATTTATGTGAGTATCTTTTACTGTTTGCTCTGAGTGTTGTGTTACATGTCCAGAATACGATATGTGCGTTTTGTTTTTATTTTCTCTGCAGCTAGCAATCCGTTTCACCAGAGCGAAGAGGCACAGGGAGCAAGTAACACCTCAACCCTAGAGGCTGTGGGACCAAGTGCGCCAGGTTCACAGTCCTCTACCTGTGCTCAGCCTGAGACCTCGTCTTTCCTCCGGGGGGGACTGTGAGGACACCTGAATGGAGCTGGACAATAACACCTAAGTCTGGAAGATCGTGCCAAAAGAAAAGCTATTGTGCCAGAGAATGGAAAAGCTAAAATCTCCTCTTGCTGCACAAACTCAAAGACAAAGGAAAAATACAAAGCACGTCATTACTCCTCAAATCATCATGTTACTGCTAGATCCAGTCTTTCCAGGTAGTATATTAAGCGTGACAAATGTTAATGCAATCAAGCCTTGTTAAGCCTCTGCCATCTCCTCAAGGAAGAAAGCAGCTTCAAGAGGCTCCTCGTTTGACTCAAGTCTCGACGGCTCCTCCTGTTTCCACACACAGTCTCCAGGCCACCTGCTACCACACAATCCAGCAATTATGTCCACTCTAGTAGCACAGCGTTTGTCAGCGGGGACACTGTGAGGATGGTCAGGTGAGGCTGGGTGGCCGGGGGGCGGCGGTCTGCTCTGCTTTGCGGCAGCCAACAATGGCTGTGCAGCAGCACGTAGCGAGCTCCGAGACAGGAGAGCATCAGAATGCTTAGCTACCACATGCTGCTACAGGGTTCAGAGAGGCGACCACCGGTAGAGAGCCACACAAAGTACAGGCCTCCTATTAGCATGGATTTGAAAAGCTACAGTTTGTACAAAGGTGCTCATTAGCACAATACAGAGGGAGTGTAGTCGAGGTCCTTAGAGGGCTGCCTCTGTTCTCTTCAGCTTACCTTCCATATTCAAATTTCCCCAAATGTATTTAAGTTCAAGGCTAGCTGCAAATCTGTTTGAACAGCCTGTTTTTCGGCAGTGGTGGATTAGTTGCTTTTGGGTCAGTGCAGAGAGTGGATGAGAGCCAGCAGAAAGGAGTCTGAGGAGCTGCTGGAGACGGGACAGGATAGACGTACGCTGTCTTTTCACCTACCCTTGGGGTATACATTTCCCCGGCTCCCTCGGCATCAGATGCATTAAAAGATCAATGGCAGCATACAGTGAGATCAAACACAACAGTTCTCGCCAAGCTGGTAAACAAGCAGTATTTTGAGAAAAATGCATTTTTTACATGGGAGTCAAGTGATGTAGATTCTGCTTGAAACCATATAGACGATAACTGTTGCACTCTTTTAAAAACACAGACGCATACTCTTGTACATAATCAAATCATGTCTGCTTGAGGGTGTCTTGAAAAGGTATTTTACAGTGAATCGTTGACGGGAAGAGAAACAGCAGAGTGAATTTAGTTGTGGGCAAAAGTTTTGTTTGTTTTTATAAAAGAAGTACCAAGAGGTGCAGTTGTGCCCTTTTTATAATGATTACAAGATAGCCTTAAAGTGAAACAAACTGCATTAGCATCAGCTACATACGACATGTCTTTTCAGACACTTTAAAGCCTTATTTAAGAGAAGAATCGCATTTAGTAGAATGAGATTTGCCAATTAATGTGAGTTATACGTCTGCAATAATCCGTCTGAGAAGGCTTTATGTGATCATGTTGGCCAGGGATGACATTTATAAATGCTGTGTGTGCACACTCGTCTAAATGGATGCCTCACACAAGACATCCTGCCACAGGAATCAGTCAAAGTGTTGAGACAGAGAGCCCCCCC
>JAVQJF010119732.1:0-17318 GCA_036023855.1 Gadopsis marmoratus
TCACTTTTGATATTGCATGAAACAAACTTCTCAAACACACTCATACTGATAATAGTCTGCACTCCCACACTGCGTATTCTAGCAGGATACAGGTGTTTACACTACTGATATCATTAGCACCTTGTACCATTCAAATGACAGCTCTCTCATTAACATGCAGAACTCTGGTACCAGTGTCATATAATCTGCATTACACTCACACATTCCTTATACCTCTGTGTTGCTATTTTTGTACATCTTTCCACCGCTTTTGCTCACCTGAAAATGCAGAGATACAGGCACATCGGCGCAACGTTTCTGCATACTACACGCTATCTAGCATGACTGAATGATGCATGCGCCCCTTAGTGTCCCACCCAAAGGACCCCAAAGCTGCCCAAAGTGCCTGAGTGAGCTTCACCCACTGTAACCATGAAATAACCTCCTGGGATATTTTGGTAACTATTGCAAATGACATCAGATTCAACTTAACAAAACAAATGAACAAAACAAAACAATAATACATGAGAGAGGGGGGGGGGGGTGCCCATTAATATGTCCAACATTACTGTGGGTCCCACATATCTATATCGGTCTTTCTTCGTCTTGTTCTCGCCAGTCTCCGACTCTTCATTCAGCTCTTTTTAACAGGCACTCTCATTCATCCCAGCTATCAACTGATTTGTCCCAGCTGTGTTGTGTCGGCTCTGTTCCTCCTCGCAGCTGCTGGGAGTTGTAGTAATTGGCACTGTCGCCGTGATGTCCAATAGTCCCTGTCGTAACCACAGGGCGGGAACGTATCGTCTGGCTATGAATAAATTCCCCTCTTGCCCCTGCAGGCGGTCTGCTCCTCCTTCAAGCTCGGGTCCTCTACCAGACACCTGGGAGCTTGAGGGTCCTGCGCAGTATCTTAGCTGTTCCTAGGACTGCACTCTTCTGGACAGAGATCTCAGATGTTGTTCCTGGAATCTGTTGGAGCCACTCTCCCAGTTTGGGGGTCACAGCCCCGAGTGTTCCAGTTACCACAGGGACCACTGTTGTCTGGTCGATTCGCCATCACAAGTTTGTAAAAGTTTGTATGTCTGTATCTGGAAGTCTTAGCTTGGTCATTCTCAACCACCTTGTCCCACTGTGACCTTGTGACTTCCAGCCCATACTTGGCACAGATGTACCTGTACACTATTTCAGCCATTTGGTTATGGCGTTGCATGTATGCCTTGCCTGCTAGCATCTTACACCCTGCCGTTATGTGCTGGATTGTTTGTGGGGCATCTTTGCACAGTCTACACCTTGGGTCTTGCCTGCTGTGGTAGATCCCAGCCTCTATTGATCTTGTGCTCAGAGCCTGTTCCTGTGCTGCCATGACTAGTGCCTCTGTGCTGTCTTTCAATCCAGCCTTTTCCAGCTACTGGTAGGATTCCTCTATCTGCCACTATTTCTATCTGCCGGTGGTACATGCCGTGCAGGGGTTTGTTTCCCCATTATGGTTCCACCTTCGCCTCTTCCTCAATGGGCTTCTGCTGCCTGAGGTATTCACTAAGAAACTCATAACTTGAGGCCATCTTCCTGATGTACTCATGAATCTTTGTTGATTCATCTTGGGTAGTGGCTCTTATGCTCACTAGTCCTCGGCCTCCTTCCTTATGCTTGGTGTACAGTCTAAGGGTGCTGGACTTGGGGTGAAATTATCCATGCATGGTGAGCAGCTTCCTGGTCTTTATGTCGGTGGCCTCTATCTCCTCCCTTTGCCAGCTTATTATGCCAGTGGGGTATCAGATGACGGCCAAGGCATAGGTGTTGATAGCTCAGACCTTCTTCTTCCCATTCAGCTGACTTCTCAGGTCTTGCCTTACTCTCTGGAAGTATTTGGCTGCGGCTGGCTTTCTTGCGGCCTTTTCCTGGTTCCCATTTGCTTATGGGATTCCAAGGTACTTGTAGCTGTCCTCAACATCCGCTATGTCACCTTCTGGTGGTCTAATCCCTTCAGTTCTGACTACCTTCCCTCTCTTGGATACCGTCCGACCACACTTATCTAGTCCTAATGACATTCCGATATCATTGCTATAGATCCTGGTGGTGTGGATCAGTGACTTGATGTTTTGCTCACTCCTGGCTCCTCTACATGTCATCCATGTAGAGGAGGTGGCTGATGGTTGCTCCATTTCATAGCTGGTATCTGTAGCCAGTCTTGGTGATGATCTGGCAGAGAGGGTTCAGACCTATGCAGAACAGCAGCAGGGACAGAGCATCTCCTTGGTATATGCCACACTTGATGGTGACTTGTGCAATTGGCTTGAAGTTGGTCTCCAGGTTTGTTATCCACAGTCCCATTGAATTCTTGATGAAGTCTCTTAGAGTCCTGTTAATATTGTACATTTCCAAGCAGCATCCATGTGTGAGGCATTGAGTCATAGGCTTTCTTTTAGTCAATCCAGGCAGTGCACAGGTTGGTCTGTCTGGTCTTACAGTCTCGAGTGACTGCTTTATATGCCAGCAGTTGGTGCTTTGCACCTCTGGTGTTCTTTCCAATTCCTTTCTGGTCCCCACTCATGTATTGCATCATGTGACTAGTCATCTTAGCCCCTATGATGCCTGCCTGTTTCCATGTAGTGCAGAGGCAGGTTATTGACCTGTAGTTGGATGGCATTGATCCTTCAGGATCAGGACTGTCCGGCCTTCTATTAACCATTCAGGGTGGGTCCCATCCATTAGCAGCTGGTTCATTTGTGCTGCTAGTCGTTCATGTAGGTTAGTTAACTTATCTAGCTATTAGGTGTGGATCATGTCTGGGCCTGGTGCTGCCCAGCTCTTCATTCCTGAGACTCTTTCTTGTATGTCTGCCACTGTGATGGTTACTGGTTCCTGTTCATGGAGGTTGCTGTGGTCTGCTGTTAGGTCCAGTAGCCACTGGGCATTGCTATTATGTGATGCCTCTTTCTCCTTTCCAGTATTGCTCAGTGTCCAGCTTTGGTGGGTCTGCTGTCACGTTGTTACCCTGCCACTGTGAGTACACTTTGGATGATTCGGTGGAGAACATGCTGTTTATTCTCCTAGCTTCTACATCTCTGGTGTATCTCTTCAGGCGGGTGGCCAGGGCTGTGAGGCTTTTTATATGGCCTCTACCATGGGCAGCTCGTTGTGCTTATTAGGCCCTTTCTTCATTACACCTTTCTGTAGTTCCGATAGCTTGCTAACTTCCATACGTATTGCCTTGATCTTGGCTTCCAGCCTCCTTCTCCCTTTATTCTCCACTCGTGTCCATGAATGTCTCACTCTTGTTCCAGTAGCCAATTTCTCATCAGGTTGCCCTGGTTCCCCAACACCTGACGCGGACCTTGTTGACCTGGGTGACGTCCGAGCCAGTGTGTCTCTTGTATCATTATCACTCATTTTATGAGGTAGGCAGGTATCGTTAAGGGGCCACACTGATGCTCTGACTGGAAATCGTACCCCTGGTATGCCCCTGTACCATATATGCTCACAATGTCACAATATATATAATACATATTATACAATAATATATAACATGGAGATAATGGGCGAGAGCAAGAGAGGGGGGAGGATATGGACATTCTGACTGCAGACACATCAGTTCATCAACCCTGACCCACAATTGAGAGTGAGAATGTTTTTCAGACTACCTGTCTATCCTCACTTCCTTTGCTCCATTCTGGTATCAGGTCAGAGGTAAATAGTCTCAACACTGAATGTTTTTTAAGTAAAATCTGTTAAATACAGTTAAATTTAGAGTTTATAAACTGGATTCTCAACTTTTCTTGAAATATCACTGATGGGAATTGTGGCATTTCTGTCCTTTTTACTTGGGATACAAAAAGTGGTAGGGCCCTGTTTTAATTGCATGACCATCGCAAAGCTGTAGGTTTCCAAACACACCTGCTATTTTGGTTCATATATGTTCAGCAACTCAAAAGGGCTGGGTATAGTGGAATATAGATCGGAGGGTGTGGTGATTAATTAATGCACTTTCAGCCATTCATGTCACTGGTCTCACTCCTCTGAAACAGCTGAGCCAATTACAGTGAAGCATGACAACAAGAGCTTAAGAAATGGAAAGATGCTTCTTCAAGAAATCATGTTGTCTGCATGGTGCAGAGCGGAACCACAAATCTGCAGCCAGAGGCACATTGTGTGTGTGTGTGTGTGTCTAAGTAATTAATTAAATAATACAAATGTTTCTGAAGCTGTTAATATGATCATGAGTCCAATGCTATTTAAGTCTTCATCATACTGTATCTTGTCATAAATAGAGACATCATATTGTAATTGATGTGATACAAAGCAACAGCAGCACCATTTCAAGAAAAACTATGAAACCCCACTTGCTATAAAGAAAGTTGGAAAGGACGCCATGAGGCACAGAATCAACGAGCCTCAGTTATTCCATGTTTCCTGCATATACAAGCAGTACCAAGTTAAAATCATGATAGTGGAGGTGTGTGAGGGTATTTTTATCATCCTGGTGTTATGTGGACATAATTTAAAGCAAGAATATGCAATATAACGGCTTAAAACATTAGCTGGTACACTGATTTGTAATTGGGAGAATGGCGCCTCTTTAATCCCACTCCGTGGCATGAATCCCTGTTCTTGCACTATGTAATTTGGGTTGAACGGGTAGGATCTTCCACGAGAAGTGCATAACGCTTTGTGGTACTACGTCACACATGGGTCTAGCTCAGTATTCTCAATATGCACATCATGGCGGAGTCGAGGAGCATTGACAGAGAAGAGTTGTCTGCCAGAGACCACTGCGGTCACCGCAAATTGTAAAGGACCTAAAAACATGTCATTTTTATTTAAAGCAAACTAACCTCTAACAGTGTTTCCATCTCTTCTTCACTCTGTTCTCTGGCTTCTTCCTTCTGTTTACTTCACTGTCAGCAGTGATTCAGTTCAGAAAGTCTTAGTTAAGATGTTCTCAGATAATTTGTCTTTACACCGCAGCGATCTGCTTGTTGTGTCTAATCCGGTTGGATTAACTGTCAGACATCTTGAATTGATCCAATACATAAGACTTGATACAACAAACTATAACTCTGTCATCTTATTTCTCAGCAATCCAACAGAGAAACAACTCTTTTAAAGTTACAGTATAACTCATGGCATTTTTATATGAAAAATGGTTCCTCTGCTGTCAAACTGATATACAACATATATATTGAATTTTTTATTTTTTTAAGGAAGAGAGCAAATAAGTAGGCACAAACAGAGCGATGTTATTAGACATAAAGATTGGGGTGCCAACACTGTGATTTTGATTTAAACAAAGTAAGAAGTTCTATTGAAGTTCTGAAGGCTTAAAGACTTTTATTTGACTGCATGAGAGATGCATGGAGTACGGTGTGGTGATTGAAGATAAAACTTAAGTTTGATCTAACACACTGCAACCCTGTCTCCTAAAAGTTAGATTTATATACTATTCATTTGCAACAGCAAATACAATTTGAGAGAATATGTTTCAGATTACGTTTTTGATCAACATACTGAGGACATTTTTTCTTAACATATCTCGACACTAGCAAAGTGTTTTTATGGTTCTGTTTAGGCAACTAAATTTTCAGGAAACATCATTTGATTAAATACTGAAAATGTCGATGGTGACATGATGTCTTAAATATTCAAAGGTAACCTGTGGAGAGAACAAAATTATGTTTTTATTCAGTGTTTCTCACCAAAAAGATTGTGCCCTTGAGGCTCCAACCCATTGAATGCATTTACATCCTCATAAAACATTTGCAAAGTAGATTTAAAAAAAAAAAATCTTTAAACCCTGCTTTGTTTACAGTGGCAAGAATGTATATCCCATTGCCATGTCCCCGTGATACAAACAACAGGTTTGCCACAGGACCTGAATCACAGTCTCCTGTGTCAAAGTCCTGAGCTTTTCACTGTATGTCCAACTATTCACACACGTCTGACTACCTGCGATTTCCATGTGGTTCAAGAACATACCACACGCTAATACAAAAAACATCATTAGTGAACCAGTTTTAAATATTGTGGCTGTAAATCTCCAGCTACAATGAGATAAGAACAGGACAGCAAACTTTTAAAATGTTCACTGCAGGTTGTAGTTAGTGCATTGATGATAATAGTCAGCTTTGAAATATCTCTAAAATTAAAAATGATCTGTCATCGATATCTTCACCTTGTTGGACCCTGTAAGAACATTTTAAATGTTCTGTATTGTATTTTATTGTCCCTTATACTCTTCCATAGTTCTCACCTGCCTCACCCCTCCTTTTTCTCCCTGTCTGTGTGACGGGAAGATCACTTTCTTTTCCCTCTTACCCTAAGTTGTGATGCTTTTCATTTGGTGGAGTTGAAATCTAATTATGTCAAATGGCTTTGATTCATCTGGGAACAAGAGGAGAGTGTGACTACACTGTGGTGGCTTTAATAAAAATAATTCCTTCTTTATGGTGTGATGGAGGCTGTCTACTGTCCCTGCATTAGGGAAATTAACATCCAGAGCCATTTTTCAGACCACTCAATTAACAGCATGAATCTGACAGCTGCAGAGTGCCGAAAATATTGGTTGTTTTAAAAACCTGTTGGATTGTAAATTAAACTGCAAAACAAACACATAATTGATAAGGTAGGATAAAAAATAAGACCTTAGGTTCTCATTATTACTAATCTTTGCCTCCATACAGTTGTACAGAATTGTGGAGCTAAGTTAATGCGATTGGGGGTAGATGTCACTGTAGATAAATCCTCCTACATGTGTTTATAGTGATCTGTCCTGCATCACCACTGCATTGAAGCATATTAGACAAGGCAGGGAACAAAACATATGAAATGTTGGGATTGACTCATGACTCAAAATTATGACCTACGGATTGAATTCAATATTAACTTACTCATTAATACTAATAAGTATTATTATTATTAGTTTAGTATTGATCTATTTGATTATGTTTATGTGCATGTACTGTAATGTATAATCCTTTCCAAAATAACATAATATAAAATAATCAAAATCAAATCAAAAAATTGTAATTCATAGTGCATCCACCATAGTGCAGAAAGTAGATCCTGCTAGCTTATATTATAGCAATATAATATAGGACGTTCTGCCAGTTGAAGGTGCCCACAATAGTGACCTGCCAGAGAGTTTGGATGAATGGACACATGAATGGAAGATGCCCAACTTCTGGCTTGATTTTAAGAGAGCAGAGCTCTGATGTTTTGTGCACAGAGCTTCAAGTTTGTTACAGAAATGAGACAAATACTTTGTCAAAGACTGAAAAAAATGTGAGAAGCTGATGGAGGATCAGCAGAGATTTAAAATCAAGAGGATTTGTAGTTAAAGCTGGGGTAGGCAAAACCTGTGCAACTATGGAAAACCTTCCATCTCTCTTTCTGCTGCCTCATATCACTCTAACCCCCTCCCACCAAAACCACAACTTAGAACCGCGGCATGTCTTCTCAAAGATGCCCCTCCAGGGCAGAGCACCCAGGCAGCTGCAACTCCGTCCAACAGCGGGATGAGAAGTTAGTACACTGCACGCACACATGCACGCACTGTTAGTCATCATGCCTCTTTGCCACTCCTTGATATGAGTGCAATGGCATTGAACATAGTGAGCCTGAAGCTTCATGTGGAGACGGGATGTGTTCATACATGCACAACAGCCAGTAGGAACTCACCCTCTCTCTGAAATGACCTGTGATTGGCCAAAGTCTCCTGACATGGGCTAGATTTTCTAAGGAATTAAAACAGAGCCAAGAAGAGGAGCAGAATTAGAGGTTTTCTCTCAGGTCACTTGAATTATATGCTGAGCGGTTATTATGGAATTTCTTTCTATCCCACCTTTAAAGCACTAGTAAAACCATCAGTTTGGTTTTGTCTGATCTTATTCTCTTACAAATTTGTATCCAGTTTGTGGTATGTCATACGGATGCCCCTTGACCCCCTACCCCTGTCTCATCTAATTGAGGCCTTGTGTTTCCAGCAGACGCAGATAGCTCTTCTGCCCGTGTCTTAAGATGGTAAAATACACTTAACCTTCAGATGGACCGGTTAGAAAGGCAGCCACCATTTCAGGACTCAAATCTATTTTCTCTATCAACTTAATTCTGTTTTTCAATTATTTCCTTAGATTTTCTGTCTCCTGACATTTGCTGTAAGGACATTGTTTACCCCCAACCCCCCTCCCCCATCCTCCTGCAGCACCAGCACTCTTTTGTTCTATGGAACTTTTTCTTGATCCAGAGAAATTTAACTGCTTGTCTTAGGCATGAGTCTGAGTCTTCAGAGTTAAATTTCTGTTTGCTTGTTGTTGACTTATTGTATATTCCTCATTTATTTATTTATTTGCATTTTTGACTAAATCTTTTCTCACAGCATTTTGTGGTCTGCCATTCACTTTTACTTCCGCTCTCCTTCATTCTCACATCAGTTTCCTGCTGGTATTGATCCTTCCCTCATCCCTGGTGATTACGTTTTACCAGTCTCTCATTGATTACCAATGGAGGCAGAGTAGAGGTGCATCATGGAAAAATGGTGGGGCTGCAGCTCGAGGGGGGATGGTTGGGAAGGTTGTTGGTTTGATTTCCTCAGCAGGCTTACTGAAAAACAAGATATACTGTTTTTATCATAACGAAAACATAAACCTTTAGTAGATCATTCTCTCTTTATGTACATATTATATATGCCCATATTTCAGTCTGGGCAGTAATCAGTTCTATTGTATAATATAATTACCATTATAAATTATATTTACAATAATTGATCATTATTGCTTATTATATTTAAATATATTAATACATTGTCATAATTATAATTAAAATGAGAATATTTTGTGCATGATTTTTCATGTATTTGCCATATCCTGTTATATAGTATATAAGTTAAACAAATTTCAGCCACATCACCCAACTCTAACTAATTGCAGCATGATGATGATGATGATAATAATAACTAGAAAATTCCAAAGAAATTTTAAGGTGTGCCTGAAGTGGCCAGTGCTGCTGCGCATGGGTGTCCTGCCAGGAGAGGACAAAACGGCTCAACGCCCAGCTTCACTGAAAATGCCGATACATATTGTGATGTCATGAGAGGTGTGGTGCATTCAG
Source organism: Gadopsis marmoratus (assembly GCA_036023855.1). Classification (NCBI taxonomy): domain Eukaryota; kingdom Metazoa; phylum Chordata; class Actinopteri; order Centrarchiformes; family Percichthyidae; genus Gadopsis; species Gadopsis marmoratus. The sequence continues at coordinate 9,082 of JAVQJF010119732.1, forward strand.
GTGCGGGTAGAGAAGACGCAACAAGGAAGGGGTTAACTTAAATGTCCTCTATTTCAGAGAAGGTTCACAAAACGGTAACTCAAAACATTCCAAATTGAAACAAACAAAGTCACTCTTTCACCAATCCTCCGGTTTCTTCTCAGTTAGCTCATGCCCCACTCTCTCTGTCCTCCTTACGTCGTCCTCCCTTTTTGGCTTCCTCTCCGTGATTCCTCATTTGGTTCAGCTGTTTTGGTGGCCCCGCTGCATCCTGGGTAGTGTGGTTCCCGACCCCGTCGCCATGATGGGTTGTAGTCCCTGATGAGTCCAGCTGGGGCATACCTGCCGTCTAGGACCTGCCCCCACATGATGTCACAATATACATACGCTTACATGTACCTTTAACATGTAGGTGCCGTCGCAGGTTAAATACTGTTTCACCAACCTCACTTTGAAAGTTAAAGCAAATAAATCAACAACAGTACACAAAAACAATCAAATGAAGCTGAACAAAACTTTAATCAGGAAGACTGACCATCTCACGCTTACCATTATTTACATTCTTTCTCTGTCATTTTCTCCTTCTTCCTCTCGCCTTATTTGGACTTTCAATTATTTTTACGACCAAAAATATCCTCCATAAATGTTTCTTATGGGCACAAATATCCTCAATGGTTGACATACTTAGTGTATTAAATAACAATAATTTTAATGTGATTTCTTTTAATTTCGTATTTGGTCTTTTAATTTTAATCATGGCCACATACAATTAGGTCTATAATTATTTGGACAGTGACACAATGTTTGCACTTTTGCCTCTGTACAGCATCACAATGGATTTGAAACGAAGTAATAAAGAATTCAAGGGGTTCGACCAAGATATCACATTAACCGTTTAGTAATTATAGCCATTTTTATACAAAGTCCCCCATTATCATTAAAACTAATGTAATTATAAATATAATCAAATCAAATCAAATCAAATTTTATTTATATAGCGCTAGATCATAACAAAGTTATCTCATAGCACTTGTTAATATAGATCAAGTTCAAGCCAACTCTATATCTACAGACCCAACAATTGATGTATACTGTATTTTATCCGTAATGTAAAAAGAATATAGTGGTGCTGCATAGTGTGCTGAACAACAGCCGGGTGCAGGAGTCCTGCTGTAGGTGTTGGGGAGAAGTGACACTTAACTACATTAAAGGTAGTATAGCTAATCTCATAATGACATATTTCCAGTAGTGAAGCAGGGCAGTCTGACCACATCATGTGGGTCATGTGTACGGGCAAGATGAATCAAGGAAGGACACGTAGTGACTGATAAGAGCAAATCACGAAGTGAACATGGGTGTCTGTGTCATTGTTTTAAAATGTCTCCGTTTTCACCCATCCTCAATAAAATGTTGTTTACAAACTAAAACGAGGTCAGCAGCATTAAAAAGCATTTAAAAACTGTACTTTACTGTAAGTGTACTGTAAGTGCCTGTAGTTTAGCCTCATGCTTTCATTATTAATGTGCAGTTTTTAGACTTTACAGTCAAAAATGACACACATTGTTGTATTTCCATTACTTTTCTGATACAAGTTATTAATGAGTGCTTTAAGTTAGCGGAGGGATTAATACCCTTTTAAAAACCAAATTACAGTACTTTAAAACAATTCTAAAAACTTAGAATTAGGGCTTTTATTTTAAAGTCCTTGGAGATCTTGTAAGGTCCTGCAAAACCTTTGTCGATCCCACTTTTTCCCCATTTAAACCGTAAAACATTCTTCTCTTCAGTGGTTCCTTAACATGCATTTAGAGTGACTAGGGAAGCCTTTAAAACCTTCTGGATTGTTTAGTTTCAAGTTCAACTGATACTCGGTGTGTTTTCAGAAAGCTGAGGAGACACACGGACTTCAGAATCAGGAGGGGGACAAAGAAGAGAGCAGCTGGTCTGACCTGACCCGAAGTGGATTTCAGTCTGATCTGAATTCTCTCAGTCCAGATCAGACCATATGACTTAATGGATCCCACAAAAACCAGGTTGCAGGGTGCCATCAGAACTGGATGGAGTAGCAAGGGCTGGGTCAGCATCAGTTTGGGACATTGTGCACTGTAAAGAACCCCTACTGGAATATTACCAGGACAGGACCGCTGTGACTGTGTGTGTGTGACTGTGTGTGTGTGTGTGTACACTTCAGAGAAAGGTCTGCATTATAAATATAAATGTCATTGACCAGCAAAATTTGTTTCTTCTACAGTGCAGTCATTTGTTCTGTGACTAAGTAACTGTGTTTGCGTGCGTGTGTGTGTGTCTGAGAAACGATAAGAAATAAAAACGCAGCAGAGTGCCTGTTTGTACGTACTGTAAGCGCTTGTCTTTGTCTCTATGTAGTTGAACACTTTTTATCATCTCATGAATTGAGGGTGTACAAGGAGCAAGAAGAGCACGATTTCTGTCAGGGTGCCTTGTATACAGACTGCAAATGGACGAGAAGGTCAAAGACTTGTGGCATCCGATTATGACGTCACACGAAATGACGTCACTTTCCTTTTGTCCCTGGATTTTGTTTTTGTAACAGTTTTCAGAACTAATTTAAGAAATTCATAAAAGTTCATGTCACATTTTTCTGAGTTCTTGTGATTTCTTCCATCTTTACTCCTTCCTACCTTTACTTAACAATACTTTTGGTGTTTTGGTTGTATTAATGCTTATTGGCAAATGTTACCAAATGTAATGTACCTGTACCCAAGTATAGTCTCAGAGCGACTAATGTTGCTGTAGATTCTGAATCTTTTTTTTAATTAGCACTAGACAAAGTCCAGCTGACACTTATGTATGGACCATTATCATTCAAAAAGGTGTACTTGAAAACAGGGTTTTGTATCTGTGACCGTAGTTTTGCAAACCTGTGCAGTGACATTTGTATATATATGTAAGCTTAGTTTTGTAGACTTGTACATTTTGCTTTCTGTCTGCAAACTCCATTTTGTAAGTCTGCATTCAGACATTCAGCTTGCAGTTACAGATGCAAAACCCTGTTTTCAAGTACACATTTTTTACACTTTTTTTATGTATAATATTACATACTGATGGGATTGTCATTACTATGTATTTGTTCATATATTTGTTCATAAACCAAACCAATTTCATTATGATGATGGCACTAGATGAAGTCAGAGGATCACCAAAGTTATTACAATTTATCCTGAGGGGGACAATGTCTGCACAGAATTTAACAGCAATCCATCTTGTAGTTATTAATTTATTTCATTCTGGACCAAATTGGTCAACTGACTGGTCAACAGTTCCATTCCTGGAGCCTCACCCCTAAAGTCTAAAGACATATCCACATTACAGCGGAAAAACATGGGTCAATGCCTTATTTATTGCTTGGGAACTCCCAATGGTGCTATACTAAAGGACTACCTTGAAATTAAAATTCTATCTTTATATTTCCATTGTTGGGTAATGGAAAACAATGGCTGCTCTGAAGGTAAGAACATTTCCATTGCAAGGTAATGCAAGTGTAGAGTTTTCATAGGTGAATGAATTGAAACCAATGGCTGCCTTGAAGATACAATAGATACAAGTATACAACCTTCCTTTTTGTGTTACAAGGACATTAAAACCAGTGACTGCCTTGAAGGTGGGAAAAGGTAAACCACTTTAATTTCTGTCATGTGGTAATAGAAACCAATGGCTGTCTTGATGATACAGTTAAAAAAAACTTACACTACATACATTTATTTTGTTACAAGGAAATTAAAACCAATTGCTGCGTTGAAGGTAGGAAAAGTAAACTACCTTCATTGTTTGTCAAGTAATGTCTACACTGAAGATACACGATAAAAAATGGTAATGCAGGTGTAGTTTTCAAATCAATCAGCCCTTGAACTGCATTACCATAGGACAGTGATGTAACTTTGATAAAAGATAATACAGACTTCAGTGATTAATTACTCACACAATCTTGAAGAGTCTGCTAATTGAATGGGCCGTAAACCAATGGCTGCACTGAAGGTAGAAAGGAGTATACATGAGCTGAAGTTGATCTGAAGATATGTTGGTATGGTCCTTTAACTATGTTGCAGAGCTGTAAGATGGGAAGGATTTTATTGCCGATTGAAGCCCAAAAAGCTAGTTAGGCCGTTCAATGGGAAGTTATTCCGGTTTCATTCTCCAAATTATGTACACAGTCTCATTCTTGTGCAATCGTTTGTCTGGCCTCCTTTCTTCCCTCGGAGTTGGTATTCCCTGTGTGTTCTATTGCAGCTTGTGTGTTGTAATGCTGCTTTTCCTCATCCCTGTGTGAGTATATGTGGAGGACAACAAATAGCAGCCAAACTCAGAGATACTATCCTGGGGTGGAGGGATGGGGTTTTCTTAACTGCTGTTTGTGTTACATCTGCCTGTTAAAAGGCATTTTTTTCTTGCCACTGTCGTCTAGTTCTTGCTCATGGTGGAATTGTTGGGTCTATACATATAGAGTTGGTCTAGACTTGCTCTATAATAACAAGTGCTATGAGATAACTCTGTTATGATATAGTGCTATATAAATATTTATATATATATTTATTTATATATTATAATATAATATTTGAATTCAATTTGTGTACATTCACACTCTGTGGCTCCTTGGTCATGAAACACTGCAGGAAATTCACCCTGCAGTTGTTCGATCATTCCTCCATCATTAGTTTTCTGTCTCTGCCTCCGCATCTGTCTCACACAGTCTCTACATGTCTTGTAATCATTTGTCCTGCATGCAAATGACACTGGCTGGTAGATGTTTTTTCTTGGCTGACATATGTAGGTCAAGCGAGGATGCTGCTGCAGCAGTAATGAGCATTCTCACGCCAAGAGGTAAGAGCTGGAGGAAGAAACACATTGGATGTTATCAAGAAGATAGTTGCACAGGGGAAAGTAAAGACCAGTGAAAAAAATCACCATAACCATTGTAAGGGTTGAGTTGATTTGCAGTCCCAAATCCTTGACACACTGGTTTGGGTGATATGTGGAATCGTAAAAAGTTGTATTCATCCTTGGTTCGGAGTCTGCCGCATATAGCTGTGGTGAAGATCAAGAGTAGAAGGCCTCTTTTACCCAATGAGGATGCCTCTAAATCTAAAAAGTACACTGCAAAATGAAAAGTATCACACACACTCACATGCACCCTGAGCAGTCTGCAGCTATGTAGCCTCATATGCAGCAAACTGCGATGCTCTGTGTGTTCTGACACCTTTCTATCAGAACCAGCATTAACCTATTCAGTAGTTTGATCTATAATCTTCTGTCTTCTGTTGGATTGGACCATACGGGCCAGCCTTCGCGCCCCACGTGCATCAATGAGCCTTGGCCGCCCATGACCCTGTCGCCGGTTCACCTTCCTTGGACCACTTTTGGTAGGTACTGACCACTGCAGACCGGGAACACCCCACAAGAGCTGCAGGGTTGGAGATGCTCTGACCCAGTCGTGTAGCCATCACAGTTTGGTTCTTGTCAAAGTCGCTCACATCCTTCCGCTTGCCCATTTTTCCTGCTTCAACAGATCAACTTAGAGGACAAAATGTTCACTTGCTGCCTCATATAGCCCCCCCCACACTGAGATAATCAATGTTCTTCACTTTACCTGTCAGTGGTCATAAAGTTATGGCTGAGCATGCATACACACACCACCTATCAAACACTCATGATCCAGCAGAAAGCATCCCACATATGACTTTCTACATAATAAACTTCAAAGAAACATCTGTGTCTGACTGCATGTCTTGTGCTTTCATAAATTCAATGTTGTAATGTGTGCGTTATAATGGTGTCAAACAATACATGTTGTTCTTTCACACAGACATGCTGAAAGTCAACAGAAAATATCCCACAAAACATACTTAGTATTTTTGCATACTTCCCAGCTGAGGGTTGAAACTCTACAGATAGTTTTCTTTATTTACACGTCCTCTACACATGAGATAAGTAGTTTCTTTTAATAATGAAAACCCTGTAAACCATGATGTTGGTATCCACTTCAACTCCTTCCCTTTACATTACTAATTTTGCCAGTTTTAACAAAATAATATTCAGAATGTCAAGTCCGTGGTTTTTCATGGACAAAAACACTGTCTTCTAGTGCAGCTCATGGTGGAAATCATTAGGTCCCTGTAAATAATGACATAAAGACTAACAATATGGTCTAGACTCTAGACCTTCTATATAATGCCCTGAGATAACTAATGTATTAATAACATTGAATTGAATTGGTTCATTTTTAGGCTGATAGTGGCAGCTAGCTAGGTTACCGGAAAATAAAAGCCCTATTCCTCTTCTGTTTTGGTTGTGCAGTGTAATGGTTGACCTGCTTCCTTTGTGCTGTGAATCGATCCTTCTTTTTACCCGGCAGATCGTACCCATGGGTAGAATTGCACAACGAGGCTTACAGGAAACCAGTCTAAACGGTGTCATTATTTTATAGCCACTACACTGTGAATCCAACATTTACTTCATAATATATTAAAGAAAAAAAGCTGCCTATTGTCACTTTAAACAAGGCAGCAAAGGACTGTATGTTGACTTATCTTACAAATGTTTTTTTAAGTTGAACTAGCTTAAATATTTTGATTGAACTAACTTAAAATGCTTTAGAATGTGGAAGCAAAGTACGTCAGTGACTGTTGAGAGATGCCTGATGTATGGAAAAGAGGATGGAGGAGATAGCAGGAGACCCCTCTTGAGAAAGACAGGGAAACAATCAAACCCTTTTTGAAATGAGACATTTTCAGGAGACTGTGTGCAGAGGCGATGTGGACTGCAGCAAAAGTCCAAAGAGAGCACAGCTGAAGCATAACAAGCCCTCACCGTGACAGTGAAGCCATGTGGCCTTCTCACCTGAGAGGTGTGTGTCTGTCAGACGCAGTGACCCACATACATGGATGGATGGATGGCTTAGGGAACACAGGTGGAGAAGCAGGCCAACTTTTAGAAACTTTTTTTTTATATATATATATATATATTCTCCCAGTGAATTAACATACTGCTCTCACTCAAGCAACCTGGCATGTTTTTGGCAGAATTGTTTAGCGTCTTCAAAACACGGCACAGAAAAATCATTCCCTGCTGTTAGATGCTCTACTAGCAATCTTTGATTTACACAAGATTGCAACTCTTCTTGTGTGTGTGTATGAATCAGAATCAGCTTAATTTGCACATACACATTTTGTAAATTTTTATTGCTCTCAATATACATATAAGCAACAATATATACCCAAACTACTATGTCTGTAAATTGTAAACAATAATAAAACAGTGCAAGGACTGCTGGAATAAATATTGAATAATTAATGTAACAGGTTACTTTATACACATGAGGTAGGTGGTTTTGACAGTATACACAACATGCTTAGATTTATATTTGGCAATGATGATATGTAATAATAATAATAATACAGTACAATAATAATCAAATCATTTGTAGGTGGAGTAGATGTTTGTGTTACAAGGTTATTGCACAGGGATTGTTCCTGACAGTATGTGACTGATTCTGTTCTTGTGTCATCCTAACAACAAGCTGCACTGATTCTAATTAAGGCTAATGGGATACTTTTATTAAGCTATTGAATGGAATTTTAACATTTATTTTCCCAGTGACATTCTACAGCAGAACCTGATTAACAGGTTTCCTCCATATTATGGCACAACATTACTTTTCCTTTTATACTCAACCTTGAGACTGTTGTTCCTTTATCTTGCTAAACCGTAGGACTATTTTACCATATGTACATTTTGAAACAGCACTGAACTTCATACTCTTAAAAACAACAACAAACAAAGCCTGCACAGCATTCAACACAGTCTTCCCCATGATTGGCAAATGTAGCACTCTGGGTTTGAGCGCTACACTATGGAACTGGATATTGGACTTCCTCACAAACAGACCACACCTTCTCCACACCAGAGTCCCCCAGGGCTGTGTGTTAAGCCCTCTCCTGTTCATGCTGTACACCAATGACTGCAACCCCTGACATGGAGAGAACTCTGTTGTGGGGTTTGTGGATGTCACGACCGGGGGTGGATGGAGGAGTGAAAGAACCCATGAGCAGACAGCCAGTACGTAAATCCGGTTTTGATGACGGCATCACCACAGAAGCTTGCTCAAAAAACAATAAGTAATCCCAAAAAAGGCACGGGAACGGCCAACACAGAAAGAACTTAGAACAGGACAGAATTAACTTGAATAATGACTATGACGCCACAAGGACACTGAGACTTCACGA
>JAVQJF010119737.1:0-20916 GCA_036023855.1 Gadopsis marmoratus
TTTTTTTTCTTCTGTGCTGCAGAGGCTTTTCAATTTGTGTCGAAGCGAGAACATGTCACTGTGTCCCTGGCAGAAATTTAAAATGACTTGCCTGCTACCATACCTGTAAAATAGTGGGGTGGATCCTGAAATATAAGGAGTTACAGGCTCATTCACTGCTGAATGAACGAAACACTATTTCTCATCAACAATTACCTTTTTCCCACCTGATTATAGAACCGATGAGAAAACGTCATCACTGTTCCTGCAGTACAATGTGATTTCATCTCCCTTGCTAACTAGATCTTAAGTTAGGCTATCTAAAGTTGTGGAAGAAGTATTCCTATCCTTGACTTAGTCAAAAATATCAATACATTAATCTAAAATTACTCCCATTATAAGTAAAAATCCTTAATGCAAAATCCCACTTAAAGCACCATGGATCTGCTGCTGGTTGCTTCGTAACTTTAGCTGATGAAGCGATTTGCAAACGGCAAGCTAGATAGCCTCATGGTGCCTATGGCCTAAATAAAATATAGTAACATGTCTTCGGTGGAACAACTCAGGACATCTAAAACATGACTAGGGGCCCCGACTAGACACTAATCCATATGTTGAGTGTTGCGTTGCTTGGTGTGTGTGTGTGTGTGTGAGAAGCGACAAATATAGTATGATTGTATTTCATACCAGCCAGAATACAACCCTCAGCTCAACGTAGAATACAGATCTCAAATGTTCGAAAAACATTTCACTTAAAAGATGGAAACAATAGAAACAACTTCTGATCTCTTTGCTGGTTGTATAACAGCTTTGGTAAAAGTAGGTTTTTGTCACAATTGATTTTTAATCTTTCCTCCTCTGATGTTTTGCCTGCTCCTTTATTGGTGTTCAGCAATAAGCAATGGCTAAAACAAAGTCCGCCTCCTTGGCCTTTCTCTTTGCAGACCATGCAAGCGGCGCGATGCCCAACAGACGAGCTGTCGCTGACTAATTGTGCCGTGGTGAGCGAGAAGGATCTGCAGTCAGGACAGTGAGTAGACGTTATCGCATTTGTCAATACAGGCACACACCCGGCGCCCATCCATCCACCCACCTTATCACCCAAAGGACCTATATGAGCATTTTCTGATCTGCTCCCTGATCAGTAAACGGTGAGGGAGGATTCGATCAGTGAGATAAAATTTTGAAGAGTTGATGCAGAAGTACATGTGTGCATCATTCCCTCCGTATCCCTGGTCATTGGAATCCAGCATGGGAATGGCGGTGGCCTCCACCAGCAACAATATAGATGCTGTATAGGAACACAATTACAGAACGTAGATACATTAACTGTCTATTGCAGAAACTACAGACAACAGTAATATCACAAAAGGGGTTTCAATAATGAAAACCTTTAGGATTACAACTTTAGGTCAGTGTTTTGGGAGGTCTTTAGCTGTTATACTTTTACTGTGAGTCGAGGGTTATTGTCCATATGGGCCAAATAGAAACTTTAAAAAGCAAAAACATTACAGTGGATATCTGGTTTTTCCAAATTTGTTAAATCAAATGCACTGCTGGTAATTACATATGATACTGCCCACTTCTGCCTTGTTACATTCAGCCATAAAGTAATGCAGCACATGTTTGGTTTATTGAAGTCACCTTGTACTGGAAATTCAAACAGCTAACATGTGAAATCCCTTTTGTGCAGCTTTAGTGACAATTGTTGTGGGAAGTTATTTCACTGCCATTCTGCATTGACACCATCATAGTTGGCCCTCTAAATTAAAGTGTCGGGTCCAAACACCCACACACCACACACACACACACACACACACACACACACACACACACGCATCTTTTCTTTTGTTTCTTTTTAAGTCTGTGCATTATTTTGTCCCGGTCAGACCGGTTTGCGTCGCTGTGAAATGAAAGCTTCTCCAGCAAATTTTGCGCTCTGCAGCATGAATCAGCATTCAGACACACGTCCTAGTGTTCCTGCTGCCTTTGTCTCTCTGCGTGTCAGAGCAAGAAATGTTGATGCTAAAAAAAAATATAAATTTTTTTAAGAAAACACAATGACGGGACGGCATTGAGCTGCTGACAAATCGCAGGGTGTTTTCTGAAGGGATGACGCATGCTCATTGCAGTAGTATAAAAAGAAATGTATTTAAAAGAAAATAAATTGTAGTGTTGCATGCAGCCAAATACTAGTGGATCATATAATAGATTAGTTTCCCACCAAAATGACCATTATTTAATATATTATTGATTATCCTTAACAATACATTATACCTGTTTTTTTAAAGCCAAAGTAAATGTGTAACCTGAGCTTGTCCTACATTTTTACTCCCAAGCCTTTCCTTTATACTTCAGTGCCACAAAGCAGTACTGATGCTGATTATTATAATAAGTATATGTATATGCAGCAATGCATAGATATGAATGACTGCATATACTTGTATGCAAGGTATTGTATATTTTTTAAAGTCATGGTTTAATTGAGATTACCCTACCAACAAGGTAACAGGAATCTTTAAAATGGAGGTGTTAAATACACACTGCAATATGTCATGCATTCCTAAACATCAACATTAGATGTTTTTAGCTGATGGCAAACTTGCAACCTTGATGGAACTGGGGAGGCTTGTGTGAAGAAGGTACTAGTATCCTAGTAACCATCACAGATTAACCAATCGCAACTCTTCAATAAACCTATGAAATTCTTATGAAACTGGAGTAAAAATATCAGTAGTGTATTTGAATGACTTAAACCTGCACTAACCAATCATTTTAATTAACAATGGAAAAAAATGACAATGTGGATGGCATTGTCCATATTAACCCCCGTCTCTGCAGAGACTTTTGTCTATTATTTATTTTGGTTAATTATCTCTGTTTTTCAGTAGGCAGCTACCTGCTCTGCACCAAACAGCAGACAGATAAAGTTAGCAACTGCCTGCTGAACATTGTGGAGCATTTGGCAGCTAGAGAGCTGGATATTTCCTCTCAGGAGTTGGTGGGGACCAAAAACATAGCAAATAGGAGACTCAATATTGGACTTATATTTGTCAGGTGGCCAGAAACGCAACTCCAAATGAATGCTAATGATGCTCCGTGTCTGCTGGATGTTTAAAAGCTAACTGTTTGCTAAAATGTTAGCCATGTTATGGCCAAAAATGAATTAATGCAGCTTTATTCCCTACACAGTAACTCGGGAGGCATAGGCTACCATTAACATGTCACAGAAAGCTACAAATAAACCTATAAATAAAAGCGAAGGCATGTCAGAAATAAATGAGGGTAAAATGTAGGTGAAAGTAAAAATTGCGATTAAAGCACAGTAGAAAAGAATATGTGAGGCAGTGAAAGGTCAAATAAGATAAATTGGTATTAAGGTGAGTCGACAGCGTTGCACTACGTAAAATGTAGTCGTCGCATCAGTGACGAACACTCACTAGCCAAAAAAGACATAACATAATAACGGGGGTTCAACTGTCTCCTATCTCTGCAGACATGTGACCGTGAAGACCACACCCAACCACAAGTATGTGTTTACAGTCAAGACCCACCACACCGTGGCACCTGGAAGCATCGCCTTCAGCCTGCCGCAGGTACACACACTCACACACGGTTACTTACTGGTTGTTGGCCAGATGTTCGGTCTTTAACCCTGTTTCTCTTATCTGATCTTATAGAGGAAATGGGCCGGTCTCTCCATTGGCCAGGAGGTGGAAGGTATAACATTCTCTATTTGGTTGCTGCAAGTGATGGTTAACTATGCAAACCGAACATCGCAGCTCTTTTGCTGTAATTGACACTCGCTAAGCGACCCTCCTTAGTTACTGTTGCTACTACACCTGTCGAGCTTTCTTTCCGTTAACGAACGGCACATATGTATACAGTGATAACAATGGCAAATTGCCACTTTAAATTCTTAGTAATTTCTGAAACGATGGGTCCGTGATTTCAGACTGAGGTGGACAAAAGCAGCCGTCTCATATCTAACACATGTAGCTAGGTAATTAAGCTAATGTTGAAAGGTAGAAAACACCGTCTCTGGCTGACGTTGCGGTTTCCAGTTTACTCTTATTAAAACAAGAACCCTGTAAATGAGTAGCTACAGGTATCGTGCTGAAAGACTGAGGCTACAGCTGCATGTCTCAGGCAGTAGGTTTAAGCATTTTCACCAATTGATGATCCATGTAGAGGATATTATAGAAGATATTCTTAAATTGCAATGCAGAGGTAGGTAGTCCAAGTATCGTACGTATGATGTGGTAAAAGGGACAATCAGACTTGTATTTAGTTTTAACATAACCCTGTTATTAACAGTGTTTTTAAAAACAATTTTAACATTACAAGAGAAAATCCTTTGCGAACCGAATGCTGTCTCTGGTAATGTTGGCTGGAGCGTAAATTTCCCCACATCCAATGAAGACGTTTGGGAAGTCCACGCGTACACAGTGCTAGTTGTAATTGGGACTTTTTTTTTTTTAAATGTAACCCGATACGGTTACTAACTCCTGGATTTTAGAGCATCATGCTAGGAAGCTGCTGTAGGAAGTATGCTGGGCAGCCGGATATGCTAGCTATTTCAGGTTAAAAAAAAACTGTTGCTCTAACTACAGTCTTAAGTCCATAGCTTGACAAGCCTGCCGTGCCTAGTCACAGTTGACTGGACGTTCGTTTAGCGAAATGTCAATTGTTTCTCTACTGTAGTTTGAATGCTATGTGTGCTGTCGAAGCAAAGGTTGTCCTTGTCCACATTGCAATCAGTGTATTACAGTCTTTAAATTGGAGCAACAAGGGATCACGTTTTATCCGTATTTGGATTTGTTCATTAAAAGAGCAAATTCTATTGGTCTTGCCTACTCTGGTACAGTCTAATGTGTGCTAGTATGGTCCAGGTGCTTTTTGCCTTCCTGTTATGGTCTGCACGATGAAGCGTGAACGTCTGAGATCAATTTGCCCGTCCGTCCCCTCAGTGTCCAACTACAACTTTGACAAGTCCAAGCAGTGCATCGGCGCCATGACAATCGAAATTGACTTCCTGCAAAAGAAGAGCACCGACTCCTCTCCCTACGACTCGGACAAGATGGCCGCCGAGTTCATCCAACAGTTCAACAACCAGGCCTTCTCTGTTACCCAGCAGGTTCATATTATCTATCGATATTACCTCAGAATATCTAGGCTCACACGCACAAACATACAAATACAAAAAAGCACATTTTTGCTCTGATGTTCTGCAGGTTGCTTTTTGTTTTTTTTGACCACCCTCTTGCTTTTCTCCGTCTCTCAGCTAGTGTTTAGTTTCTGTGACAAGCTGTTTGGCTTGATGGTGAAGGATATCGAGGCCATGGATGCCAGCATCCTCAGAGGAGAACCAGCCTCTGGAAAGAAACAGAAGGTGCCTGACCCGCATGCACAGCCTTTTCTCATCAAAGCTAGTCGAATCGAATGTTCCTAGTGTCGCCAATCGCAACCCTTTCTCAAATTAAGCTTATATTTTTCAGAAAAGCAGATTTAAAAAAAATAAAAGATAAAACAATGCAATGGACACAGGTACGAAAGTAAAAACAAATACAAACACTAAGAGATTAGCTCCCGATTCAGAAATGGCTGAAAAATGGTTGGTGGGATAGGAGTATTATTTGTGACGTCATACATAGTTTGCCCACATGTGTGATGTAGGAACTTGATGCCTATTGTGCGCACACTGAGAATGTACTTCACAGTGAAGTAGGAGACATCTTGTATCCTGCAGGAAAACTTTAGAAATAAATATAATTTGCGTATTCATAGATTATGGAATTTCTGGAGTCGATTCCTTTTTTTTTAAGGATTCTAATGTGGAAATTATACTTTGCTTGGAATAATAATAAAAACAGACTATTTGCATATATGTTTTTAACACGTCTGGACACGCATACAAAAGTACAAACACAAATATTAGAAGAAATACTTCCTAAATGAATACACATAATATAAAAGAGTGAAAACACAAACATTAGGAGAAATGCACTCCAAATCTTGTATTTGCCAAAGTGTTAGCTTGACAAGTGATTTCTGGGTCATTAAGTACAGAGCGACAGGTGTAGAAATAAATAGATGAATAAAACGCATCTTTATCTTTTAAGACCATCATGACTAAATGCAGGAAGCTAATGAATAAGTGCCACTTCTGAACGGGGTACAGACTGATTGTAACTTTGATTTCTCTGACAGATCGACAACGGGCTGATGGTGGGCAACAGCCAGGTGGTTTTTGAGAAGGCAGAGAGTTCATCCCTCACACTAGTTGGTACGCTCCTTCTTTCTCCCTTCAGGGAGCTGAACCTTTTATTGACCCCAGAATCTGGATTTTGAGGAGCAAAACAAGTCCCTAAATCAAGGGAGTGAATCTGATCAGATCCTATTTTTCCTTCATTTGTTCTTAGCATAGATAGAAATGTAACGTGAAGGAAAGGTTTTTAAAGAGCTGAACAATCATTGTGGTAAACTCAGGGTGCTACATAAACAACATGAGGGCCAGGAAGCCATCATGTAATGTTTCCTCCACAGGATGGCAGTAAGAACACATACAGTATTCTCTCACTAAGGTCAACTTCATAAGACTCCACTCCCCTGTCTGCTAACACAAAGGATAAAGAATTATAGATCAAACTTGGCTTTTATTTTATGGTTTTTAATAAATTATTGAGCTCCTCAGAAATCTTGCTGGTCCTTTTTTTTTTTTTTTTTTATTTATTTAATTTATTTTAACAGGTAAGGCAAAGACCAAGGAGGCACGACAGACAATCATCAACCCAGAGTGGAACTTTGAGAAGATGGGAATTGGAGGTCTGGACAAGGAATTCTCCGACATCTTCCGCAGAGCCTTTGCTTCCAGAGTCTTCCCTCCAGACATCGTGGAGCAGATGGGTGAGAAACAAATCCTCACTTTTATTATTGGTGCCACTTTTCATGTTTTTTACTGTGCCAGATTGGCTTAATATTTTGCTTTTTGTTTTTTTTGTGCTGTGTCTTAAGCTACATCACCATCCTTTTATTGGGTCATTATGACAATTTGTCATAATGTCTTTGTTTTTCTCCATTTAAGAGACAATGAAATGTCCATGTCCTCATAGGACGTATCTGTAACAGGTACTTACATTTACTGTATTGTAATGTTCTTTATAATTGTATTTCATTTTATCAAGCATTATCAAGTTTATCAAGTTTGGATAACCCAACCTTGCTAGTAATTTTGTATACTGTTTAACTTCTTCATAGAAAAGATTTATCATCTTAGGTCAAGTATCACTCCTCCAACCTCTGCAGTTGCCCTTCTTGGATGTGTTGGATTGTTTTAAGCAAATAACACTGCAGGATCTTAAAAAAAAAAACTGTGCCACTTATGAGACCCTCATCGAGTCCACTTGACATTATCTCCACAATCCTGCTTAAAGGATCCATAATCAGCCCCACACCGCTGAGCATCATCAGTACCTCTCTGACCCCTGGAGTTGTACCAGATCTTTTTAAAACTGCCCGTGTTCAACCGCCACTGAAGGGACCCGGTTTAGACCCCACAGACCAAAGAAAATAAAACTTCCTTGCAATTTCCAAACTGACATTCATATAAAAAAATCCTAGAAAAGCCCGTGCTGGACCAACTAATCCAGGCACTTAATAACGACTACATCCCTCCCTGCTTCCTTTTGTTCCAGGGTGTAAGCACGTGAAGGGCATCATGCTGTTTGGGCCTCCGGGCTGTGGTAAAACACTGATGGCCAGGCAGATTGGCAAGATGCTCAACGCTCGCGAGCCAAAGGTCGTCAACGGCCCAGAGATCCTTAACAAGTACGTAGGAGAGTCTGAGGCCAACATCCGCAAACTCTTCGCCGATGCAGAGGAAGAGCAGAAGAGGGTGAGAGACGCACATTGGACCTTTATTTATTTATTTTCTATATGTTGAATTAAAATAAAACTGAATTTATCATTTTTAAACTCAACCTGTTTCCAGCTGGGTGCCAACAGTGGCCTCCACATCATCATCTTTGATGAGCTGGACGCCATCTGCAAGCAGAGAGGCACGGGCGCTAGCAGCACGGGCGTGCACGACACTGTGGTCAACCAGCTCCTCTCTAAGATTGACGGCGTGGAGCAACTTAACAACATCCTGGTCATCGGTCAGTAGCATCGGAGGGAACTGATTTAAACCCATTTATCATCCTCATCAGCTTCATGACACATTGTAGTGATAGAACAATGGCCCGCCTCGCACACATTTCACCAGTCAACTAAAGCGGCATACTTGTGGGTTATATATTGGAGAATCTATACTAGGAGCATTATTTCTTGGTGGCCCAACACCCTGCTAAGGCTGTTTTCGGAATAACACTAGTCAAATTGAGTGTGTAGTGGATCCAACTGCACTATGTGGAATTTGTGTATGCCAGTAATGCTTCTCAAGCTAGGTTGCTGTACTGTCGAAATGTTTAAGCTTACAGCAGTATAGTTAGCCTAAAACTGACATTTGCATATTTGACTAACCAGTCCAACAACAGACGTAGACATACGGAAAGTCAGGATCCCACAGTGTTCACCTTCTTCCTACTGATGTCTCACATCTGGATCTACTTTCATCTTCTTAAAGACTAACATTTTCTGTTCGGCAGCTTATAAAAACATCTGGGTTCTTTACCCTGTTGGTGGTGCGTCCTACCACACAGCAGCTTTTAGGTCTGTTTCTGTTTGCTAGCAGACCGAAGTGACAAGGAGGCTTACTTGTTTGTTTGTTTTTTCCCCACGAAGTTTATTTTTCATGTTTGATTCACCAAACTATCAACTGCACCGACGTGTCAGAAATTGCTCGCTTCAACTTGATAAATGCCAGCTGTTCAAGATTAGCTGTACACGGAGATTTGATCATCGGCATTATCCGGCATTTCCGTGCCAAATATGCCATTAAATCTGAAAATAAAAGGTTCTCCCACCTTCTCTGTAAATTGGGAAGCGTTTTGCACCTAGTTTATTTTGGTTCGAGTGGCATTGGTGAATGCAAGAAATTCACTTAAATAACTCGTACGTGCAGCTTGAGATGAAATCTGTTCACGTGAGGGATTCTTGTTGGTTTTACAGAACTCATGTTGATCAGGTTCCTGTCACTACTGTGTCCTTTTTCTACTTTCATCTTTTAGTTGCAAAGTTCTTTTTAATAATTGCAGTGGCGAATACCCTTTTCTCCTAAAATGTGCATTATTTTGGTAAAGTGTGATTAATATATATTGAGGTATACATAAGAAACAATATCAACATCATTACGACTCCATATAAGGTCAGTTTCTCCTGTTATTGTAGGCATCTGCACTGATTCCCTGACACATTCCTGTAAATCAATACAGTAAATATCAGTCAGCGTCAGTTACATAAAGTTACATGCTCCCCTCCTTCCTGCCATTCTCTCGGATCTTTTTCCCTTTTTCTCCAGGTATGACCAACAGGCCAGACTTGATAGATGACGCCCTGATGAGGCCTGGCAGATTTGAGGTCAAGATGGAAATTAGTGAGTGTTAAAGGACCCTTCCCCTCTCTCTGTGTTTTCTCCAGAAACAACTCAGCTTAGATGGTTTTCCTCATCCATGACTTCAGAATGCTGAAATGTAACCTTTTAGTGTCGGCTAGTTTTTCATGAAGCCGTCTGAAATGTGTGCGTGCTCCTCCAAATGTCCATGAAAATGGGTTGCCATTTTAAAAAAAGACGAACCCTGAAAGTGACAATGTTATCATACAAGTAAAAAAAATATAACATCAGCTTTATAGCTCATTTTTATTTCCCAATTAGTTGGTTAAAACAAGCAATTTAGGTTTTTATATCTATTACCACTAATAAGTTGATACAATCAATTAAAATGTAATCCTTCTCACGTGCTTATTTTATTTTGGACTTGGAACACATTTAATCATTTACCTACTACCAAGCAACAAAGCCACATTCCTCGCCACATTTCCAGTTCTCCTAATGATAATGAGATACACTGCACTTAAGTCTTCTCTAGAATTACCATAGAAACTCTTGTAGCAGTAGCTGACATTTTAGTGAGCATTTTATCTTTGTATACAAAAATGCAGTTGTGTTTTTTGTGCATTTCCCTATTTATTCAAATTAAGTGTCCGTTATTTCCTCTATTGTGTCTCAAATTCTTCTGTAATTTTTTTATTATATTTTTCTCTGTTTATGTGCTTTGGCAGCATGTCTTTGTAATGAAAACATCATGGCAATAAAGCAGCATGGAGTTGAATTGAATGTGTGAATAGAGACAACCATATTGGTGCCAGATTACTAATTTTTCCCTTTTGCATGTTTACCACCACCTCTGCTCTTTCACTTCCTTCTTCTCTCCTTCCCTTCTCACTCCCCCGTCCATCTTTTCCTTCCACCCTTCTTCCTCTGTCCCCTCGCTGCCTCACCCTCTAACCCCCAGGCCTGCCTGATGAGAAGGGGCGTGTCCAGATCCTGACCATCCACACCAACAAGATGCGAAGCTTCAACCTGCTGGCTTCCGATGTCAACATCATGGAGCTGGCAGCCGATACGAAGAACTACAGCGGTGCAGAGCTGGAGGGGCTGGTCAGGGCCGCGCAGTCCACTGCCATGAACCGACACATCAAGGTCACTTTCAAATACCCAAAGCTTGCATTAGGTTTTGGTTGGGCTGCTATCCCAATTCCAACTGAAATGTGTCCACTAACATTTGTCTTTTAACTGTCAGCATGGTCTAGTAGGTAAACTTGTAGCCACAGTTTACACAGTCAATAGTAAACATGCTAGCAGATTAGCTTGCTAGCTTGGCTAACCCCGACAGCCATGTGATCCTCGCCTTCTATAGGTCATAGCGAACCACGGGTGTAGTCACAGCAAACCTTGCAGACCGTAGGGCAACATTATACAAATGGTTTAGATCACACAAAGCATGATGGGAACCAGGGAGGTAACATTTTAAAATGTATCAATTCTTGGTGTGTAAAATTGGTGGGGCGCCCCTTTTAAACTCGACAATGATGCAGTTGTATGTGTATATTTTTTTCCAGGCTACATCTACAGTGGAAGTGGACATGGAGAGGGCGGAGAAGCTGCTGGTCACCAGAGATGACTTCATGGGATCCCTCAACAATGACATAAAACCTGTATGTACCAGGTCTTTGTAGAGTTTATGTTCCTAACTGCATTGCATACAATATAGTATAATCCTGTAACATGAAAACACTTCGTCGTGTTGTCATCCAGGCGTTTGGTACAAACCAGGAGGATTATTCCAGCTACATCATGAACGGCATCATCAAATGGGGTGACCCAGTCACTCACGTCCTGGATGATGGAGAGCTGCTGGTACAGCAGACCAAGAACAGTGATCGCACACCACTGGTGGCGGTCTTATTGGAGGGTAAGATACCAGAACCACGCACCAAAATATGTGACACTACATATACTAAAACTTATTCTTAATTCACCATTTATTTTTAAGAGGTTACTACATACATTCTGCTGTTATCATACTTTTGCCAAAGTTGCTGATATTCCGTTTCCATGGTATTCTAGACCAGTGAGATCAATACAAAGATTTACACCATTCAAAGCGAGACAACTACAGTGTATCTATAAAATGTGGGAACTTTTGTCTAAATACAGTTAGCCATAATGGCCATTCCAGGTGGCAACTTTCTGTGTTTAATTTCGATCCGACCCAGACACGAGCCTTAAAATGATGCATGTAAAAATCCTGTTTAAGGTTATAAATGGGGATTTTTCCTTTTGAGTAAAAGCCATTAAAATAGAGAAACTGATTTGTACTAAATGACTCAAGACGACACCGCAGCCTTCACCCCCACTGAATAGCGACTCGCACAAATACAAACGCATGCAGGCAGTAAATTGTACGCCTCCTCTCCTCTCGACACACACGCCCCCAGGTCCACCCCACAGTGGAAAGACGGCCTTGGCAGCTAAGATTGCAGAGGACTCACAGTTCCCCTTCATTAAGATCTGCTCTCCAGACAAGATGATTGGACACTCTGAGATCTCCAAGTGCCAAGCAATCAAAAAGGTAAGTACTGCAGCATGTATGAAGCCTTAAAGTGTGTCAGCAAACAATGACACATTTGTATTTCAACAGTGGCTTATGGAACTATTTAATCTGTTTAATTACTCCTTCCCTTTCACGGACTTCCCCCTTTGTTTTTCTGCCTTCCTTCCCTCCTCCCTTTTTTTTCTTTCTGTTTCAGGTCTTTGATGATGCTTATAAGTCACAGCTCAGCTGTGTGGTGGTTGATGACATTGAGCGTCTGCTGGACTACGTCCCCATTGGGCCTCGCTTCTCCAACCTGGTACTTCAGGCTCTGCTGGTGCTGCTGAAGAAAGCTCCGCCAAAGGTCAGTGTTCATCTGCAACCTGTACATATTGTTACCATAATATTGTCAACAAATCCCATGAAAAGACCAAAGCCATCAATAATCTGAGCCTATTAAGTATTGTCTATGTATCCAAAGCCTCATGTATCTTCCTCTGTGCCGTAGAGCTCCTTTTTTGTCCAGAAATGATTAAAGGCACACCAGTGAATCTCACTGTTGCACTGGGTGACATGTTTCTTCATTACTGTGAAGACGCACTGTAGTTTACCCCCATGTTTAATTCTAAGAGGTCATGGGTAAATGGATTTGAAATGCAGAAGAAATATATTTCTCTCTACTAGTAATTTATTTATTTTTTGGACTTTAGTTTAAGTTTTCAAAAAATTAAACTATTGCTCTTTGATGTCACTTGGAGGTGTCCTGTTCGACCAAAGTCTGTGTACAGGTTGTTGGGAGTACTACTGCATAAGTGATTTAAAAGTTAGTGTTTTGTGGCTCCAGAGGTTGCTGTGTGAAGTCTGATAAATTGACTCAAGTGATGTCACCGTGGGTTGAAGCTGAAGACTACAAGGTTGAAAATAATCGTGAGGCTAGCAGCTCGAGACTACATTAGCAGCTACTGTCGCTGAATCGCAGGCTGGTGGTCCCGTTGCATTGTGGGTAATGTCACCTTAATAATAGATTAATAAAAGCTGGAACAAACAGTGTTTTTGTTTCTCAGAATGACCTAACCCTGCTGACGTGAGAACCCACGCACCACGCAACGCCTGTGGTCATCAATACTCACGAGTGTTACATTTGGAGAATTTGGCATATGATGTCATCAACGGTCATTTATTCTCCCTGCAGGGTCGGAAGCTCCTCATCATCGGCACCACCAGTAGGAAGGACGTGCTGCAGGAGATGGAGATGTTGGACGCCTTCAGCACCACCATCCATATCCCCAACATCTCTACTGGGGAGCAGCTAGTCGACGCTTTGGAGGTACTAACGCACACAATCCCAGGTGTTCACATTAATATAGTTAAGTTGGCGGTTTGGAAGGTAGTTAATCTCCGCCTTTGTTGTCCTTGTAGCTGCTGGGGAGCTTCTCGGATAAAGAGCGGGCCAGCATCTCGCATCAGCTCAAAGGGAAGCGAGTCTGGATCGGCATCAAGAAGCTCCTCGTGCTCATCGAGATGTCGCTGCAGGTACGGGAGTCTCGCCAAAGCAGCGGCGACAGTAGCGGGTCATAACCTGCCGTACAGATGCTGCGATGTGACACACTGGATGGTTGATGTGAAATGTTGGACCATAGATGTACATAAAGATGTACAGACACCCAGAAGAAAACAGGAAACGACATGGTCATTTTGAATAATTTAGGTTTTTGCATTTTTGGATTGCTGTGAAAATCTCATGAGTAGTTAAAGACACTATTATCCGTTGTGGTGACCTTGAAGCTAACCCTAACCTGTAGGCTTTGTTGCTCACGTCTTCATTGTGTTTCCACTGTATTTTACCCAACAAAAATCCTAGCCTAGCACTAGCTGATTGGTGCGCTTCAAACCACTTACAATAGTCCAGAATTTAACTCCCCCCCCCCCAAAAAAAACAGATTCAGGTTTATTGCCATGTAGGTTTACACATACAAGGAATATGAATTGGTGCATAACACACAATGTGTCCACACACAACATGTTACTTCGTGAGCTTTAGAGCTGCTGCCAGGTGCCTTTGCACAGAGCCAGGCTAGCTGTTTCCCCTGGTTTCCAGTCTTTATGCTGTGACTGTGGCATCAATCTCAAGTGCGTGAATAAGTGTATTTCCCAAAATGTGGAACTGTTCCTTTTTTATTTTTTATTTTTTTTTAAGGTGAGTCAGGCGCATCGCTAACTCTTTGTACCCGATGATGTTTTTATCCCCTGGTGTCTTAACACTTCCACTCTGGAATCATAGCATCGTTTAAAGTCTGCAGTGGTGAACGGACATTATGAACACGCACGACCAATGAGCCAATCATTATCAACATTTTAGGACAGTTTCTCGCCACTGTCTTTGCTCACGTCCGCAATCATGTTTCTCATCTGACTGCAAGGTGCCATTTTGAGTTTTTGCTGATTTTTATTTGTACTACGTTCAGTCTCTCTCTCCCTCTGCTTTCTCTACCTGTCTCTAGATGGACCAGGATTACAGAGTGAGCAAGTTCCTGTCTCTGCTCAGAGACGAGGGGGCGTGAGTACAGCAGTTCTGCACCGATCAGTCATTTCATTGCTCGTCAATAGCCATCAACTGAAAACCTCTTCTTTTACTCTCATCTTCATCTGTCTCTTTATGTTTCTCCTTCTGTTACTGCGTCAGCTTGTTTTTCTTGACACCATCATGTGTCAGTGTCTTAGTTCTATAAACATCGGTTGAATGTGGCACAGTGGTGTCACACAAGAATACATATTAACTCTGATGTATTTTTTCACTTCACACACCAAGATGTGTCCCTTAACGATCAGTGACCTCTTCTCACCAACGTTTGACCTTAACAGCTTCCTTTTGCAATCACCAGGGTGAATGAAGGCAATCAAATCCGAATTTAAGCCGTCGGTCACTCTGTGGACTGGTAAGGCCAACAGCAAAGCAATGAATCTAGTGCCTGAAGGTTAACCTGTAGCGTTCCAGTTAGCTATTAGATTAGCATTTACACATTTATCTTCCTGCAGCTCTAGGGTTTTGATTGCAGCTTCAGATGACCCACGTATGCGTTTTGGTGTGTACCGTGCATTTTACATGCAAAACATTTACACTGAGGGTACAAATTTGTCATTTTGCACAATTCACACCTCATTCATTTCAAATCTTAATGCGAGCAACTTTCAACAATCTCTACATGTCACATTTACATGACGATGGTAGGTGTGTGTGTGAGAGACCTCAAAATCAGAGGGTGGTGTTACGGAGTTAAATGGTCTCGCTTACAATGTCTTTAACTTAATGTCTTTATCTTAACATCTCTTTCATTAGGAAAATTTATTATGATATGGAATTGTGAAATTTGTGCACCCAGTGTATCTGACATAGTGTAAGCCTGCTCCTGTACAGTTGACATCATCATTCATAATGTTTAACTGGAAATGTATTTGATTTACATTCCAAATGTCATGCAAGCATTGAATATTTACTCTCCCTTCAGGTTATTTTACTGTTGCAAGCAGCAAAGCATTGTAGTTCCTATGTTTTTTATATATATACACACACACACACACACACACACTGTGTGTTTCACAGCTAACGCAACTTTCTGACAAAACCCACTTTAGCTTGCTAGTACTGAACCCATTTAGATTCAAGAGTAAGAGGCATATCTGACCTGACATCGAAATGCTGCTTTATAATTGGGAAGAGTTTAAATTATATTTCGCAACAATATTCATTACACATCAAGTTACAGTAAAAAAAAAATGTTTTTTTGAATATGGATCGCATTTACAGTAACTTCCTATTATTATAGCTTTTAATTGGATGGGGCTACGAATGTTTCCTAGCAACAGATTTACACATTACTGACTTTATCAGCTGATGCTGTGTTTATGTTATATCAGCGCTATCGTAATTATCAGTGTCAGACCTTGTCTTCATACGTGTGGTTTGGGAATCTGTTCAATGTCAACAATCTCGGAACCCATCGGCTAACAATTTAGCCTCTGGGGGCAATGGACAGTGTTTCAGGGCTTCGCCAAAGACTGCTCAAACGTGATTGGTCAATACTCCACAGACTACAAATGTAAACCAGAACACTTCTGGTCCCAAAATCTTGTCCCTTGCCTACAAATTCTGCATTGATTTCTAGATATCGGCTTCTAGAGATGAACAATCCTCAAGACTTGAATGCAGCAAGACATATCTTAGTAGTTTCTAGGAATTTAAGAGAGACTTTACACACAGTTGGTACTGAATGTACAAGTAGCTTGTGCAACCCTAACCTAGTCACCCCAGGTCGAAATCCCAGAGTAGATGGCTGGAGTGAAATACTGCAGGGCTACAATGAACCCTTTTGGTTTGTCCAAGGATCGATGGTTGGCGTGGTATTGTAGCAATAAAGCTATCTATTCATCCCCTCGGTGCACAGAACCAAGAGTTCAGTAGCCTCCAGTGTCGATGAGTGGTTTTACGTTTTGGTTCTCTTCTTGCTTTATAGCCTGTTAAATCCGGCTCGACATATTTTGTATTACTCAAGACACCGCCCAACCTTGTGCTGGTGTTGTGTGAGTACACTGGAGTTTATTGAGCATTGTGGGGGGGCCCTCTTAAATATGAATTCTATTGTGAGGGAGGGGGGTTGGGGGGGTTAGAGTAACATAACACAAGCCACAAAAAACTGAGACTCTTGTCTTCCTTCTAGTGATCGCAGCTTCTATGAGTAGAGGGGCTGCAGGAAGGACGCATGCATCTCGCCATCAACGAGCCACTGAAGGGCACCAAATGAGGAGGAGAGATCGTCCTCTTGTCCATCTACCAGTCATCCATCCATCTGACAATCTCAACACACACCTGGTCAAAGAGAGGAATACACAAGTCTTCAATATCCGCATGTTTACGTAGGCAATGTCACCGTCCTCCTTCAACTTCTCTTATAGACATATCACGGCAAACTGCCGGAAGTCCTACTGTTAAAAAAACAAAACAAACATAACTTAAAAGTCTGTTACCTGTAAAGAAACTGCAGTAGGTGATTGTGATTGTGCACTGTGCGTAAAATGGACCCAAAAAAATTAAAGAAGCCATGTATGTTTTTAGTGCTAGCGTTTGTTGTATTTGTTGCGTAGCTCGTGTCCTGCTAAAAGATCATGGTTGTTAGTGCGACATGTATCCTCACAAACACACGCAGGTGAACCAGAATACACCCACACCTGACGCGAACCCCGACACCCTTTGAATATTTAAGATGTGAATCTACGAGAGGCTTTTAGTAAATATGTTGTGGCTGTAAAAAGAAAAGCTGTTCCATGTGAAAATGTAAACCCTTTAAATATATAGAAACTTGTTCATGTTCTGTAAATAGTATATATATATATATATAGACAAATTGCAGTATAACAAGGGAATACTTTAGTCTATTTCGTACTATATCAGTATAATTCTTCTTCCCTATTGCTCCGGAGGTGTTGATGTTACCCGGTTCCTGTAATAGTGAAAGTAAATGTTGGATTTTTGGCCGGTCTGTCTGTGTTGCGTTCAGTTCAGTCTAGCTAGTGTAGCTATGGCATCATCAGTGTTAAAGATTAAAATATATATAATATATATATATATTATATTCTGCAATATTTTAACATGGACTCAAAAGACATTTAGTACATATCTCGGCTCACGTGTGGGGGAGCAACATGCTGCATGTGTGCGGTGGCAGAACACACTTGAGTGTGTGTTTTTGTGTGTGCGCCTGTGTCCAGGTTTAGACAGTCGGTGGTTAATTTGTGTTTAAGGGGGGGGGGCTGTTCTCACGTCATGTGCTTATTGTTCAAAGTTCTTGTTTTCTTCTGACCATTGATGATGGGCCTGTGTGTGTAAATATACATGTACCAACATGCAGATGTATCATTGCAATAAAAAGCACAGATGCGCAGGAAAAACAACCCTCAGTGCTGCTCGTCGGCTCTCATTTGTTTGTGTGTGGACGGATTCGTTGTTTACGTGTAAAATACTGCTTTTTCAGCTGTGAAAAATAACTTGAGTTCCATCTTCTCAGGTGCTTAAGTACAATTTTGAGGTTCTTGTGTTTTTGAACATTCCCATCTTATACTTCTACTCCACTCGCTCACACAGTAATTCACCTGGTAATAAGATAATACATGTAAGCATGTACTACTGAGTGGGACCATTCTGCTGCTTAATGAGTATTTTTTACTTTTGAAACTTATTTTTTTGATGATGCATTTGCAGCTTTACTTGAGTGACATTTTGACTTTGAGGTCAAAGTTATTCATTCAACACACACTGAGCAACGCAAAAGTGAAACTACACGGTTGTGTCTCGGTGGTGAATGAAGTGTTCAGATCCTTTACTTTATAAGTATCCCTCTCTAAAATGCCCCATTACAAGAAAAAAGTCCTGCGTTCAAAACTGTATGTAAGCAAAAGTATAAGTATTATCAGCGACATTTAATTATCATGGTACTTTTGCTTTTTATACTTTATTACTAACTTGCTAACAGGTTTCTAATGTTGTAGTTGGCCAACACATAGTGGCGCTAATTCTAGCTGCTTTACTGTTGAGTAGTTTGATGTACTACATAAAATGCGTGATATCCTGCATGTTCATTATGCAGTAAGTAGGTTTTAGTTGATGGAGAAATGCACAGCAGTGCTGGAGTGAAACGTACAAATATTTCCCTCCGAGTATTTTCATTTCGTTTACTTCAACTCCAGTACATTTCAAAGTACCTCGGAATTGTGCTGTCAAGTCGGGGAGGAGCAGAAACCAGCGAACGGGTATCTAATGCTATGATGAACACAGTGATACTGTAGATCAGAATCAGAAACAGGTTTATTGCCAGTACGTTTTCACATACAGGAATTTGCTGTGGTGTGTTTGATCCTTATTAAGTCATCCAATCAGGGCCTAAGGGCCTTCTGAGGCTGGAGTCCATTTCATCTCCAAACCCAGGTTCAGCTGACATGTGAAATCCCTAAGGTGTCTGGGATCAGACCACAGCCAGAACAAAACCACATTGGGGAAACAGTGAATGTATTTACAAAAAAAAAAAATACTGGAGCTTCATACAGAGATCTACAATAGATTTGTCCTTTATTCTCTTCACCATTCAACTAACCGCTAAGAAGCATAACATTTTGGAATAACGATGCAAAGATGAGCATTTATCAACATGGTGAAAAAGGAGCAGGACGCCTATCATCTTTACTCTGGTGTTCGCCGTTGTGTTTAAGGACGCAGCAGACCAAATGTGAATGTAATGCAAAGGGGGGGGGGGGGTGTTAGGACCTGGACATTTCTACTTATGTGGGAGAAAATCACAACAACATCCAGTTGAAGACAATGTTCTGGGGCACAGGCAAGGTCCCAGATCCCGAGATTCCAATTCAGGTCCCTTTCTTCCTCCACAGTGCCCCAAATGCTTTCCACATGTGAATGTTAGCCCCAGGCTAACACTCCGACAAAAAGAGCTTGGGGATGGTTTTGATTTATCCAGGACTTTAAGAAGGTTCTGAGCAAGTGCCCAGGGTTATTATCTTCACAGCACTCCCAGCATGTGACCACCTCTGATCGCTTCATTTCTCTCAAGTTACCTTCCTTTTTTTTCTCACAAGAACTTGGATTAATGTTCAATTTTAATCTCATTGTTACCTAAGACAGTTCCACATAAGTCCCCAGTAGTACATTTACTCAAGCGCTTGTGCTTTACTTTCCTTTTTTATACCTCTACTGCACTACATTTCAGAGGCAAATTGTGTATCTTCTCACTTACGTACATTAATTTTACTACTGGTTACATTGCTGATGAACATTTTACACACAAAAGAAAAGGATCAGTTTACGATGCGCATGATATTTAATGATTAAACTATCACCAGTAAATAAAACAAAAGTAGCTCCACACTGACTAACAGTAACATGCAAACAGTAATGATACTAATGAGTACTTTGATACTTCACACATGCACTTTTACTCGAGTAAAAGGCTTTTACTTATAATGAGATATTCTTCTAATTGCTACTTTCTTAGACTTTCACTTGGAGTTAAGTTTGTTTTTTCTTTAAATGTTGGTATTTTTACATTTAGTACAGTAGATCTGACCCCCTTTTATGTGAGCAAAAGTAGCACCATGTAAAAATACTCCATTACAAGTAATTACTTGAGTAAATGCATAAAAAGCACATTAGCAGCAAAACGACAACCTGGCAAATGTAAGTGCAAGTTTCACTCTTGGCCTGTTAACGGAGGGAGTGAACCAGAACCGTGACCCGGTGGGCCTGACGGCTCAGCACAAGGCTCTGTGGAAGCAACAGCTGCAGATTCATGTGATAATCCTCTGTATGTTTTGGTGTGTTTCAAGATGTCAATCATAGCCACTTTAAAAGTGTCAAAACTATTGGGATTATCTGTCATTGCTGCATTAATGTGTAAGCAGCAGTTTAATGGCCAACTTGAGTGGCCTGCTTCATGTGGCTCCTTTTTTTTTTTCTTTCTAACGATATAGATAATAATATTTTACAAGACACTTATATGCTATATGTTTTGGCAGCTACAGCTGTCAAGGTCAGTGCTCTGGAGACGCGAGTGGGGTGCAATTTGTCAGTGAAACGTAGTTAAGGAGAAGTAAAGTACTACAAAACTGTCCTCAGGTGCAGTGCTTAGTGGTTGTCCACCACTGCGTCAGTGAATCACGTGCATTGTTCTCCTACCACTGATTTCAATTCAATTCAGTTTTATTTATATAGCGCTATATCATAACCGAGTTATCTCATAGCACTTGTTAATATAGAGCAAGTCCAAGCCAACTCTATATCTACAGACAATCAGCACATTGGTGGATAATTGTTCATTATATTGCCACTTTTCATAGAATTGCTATG
>JAVQJF010119741.1:0-10046 GCA_036023855.1 Gadopsis marmoratus
ACTGGACACTTGAAAAGAATCAGGAACACACTTGGTCCTATTGCAGCTGCAGTTGACTGTTTGTGTTGAAGCACAGATGAATGTTGTGTCTTAATTCTGTCCTTTAAATGTAATTTTTAGCAAGTAATTCAACAATCTTTCTAATCACCCTTACTCAAACAATTTTCTCAACACAGCTTAAATACCTATTTCACTTGATATTTATTGGTAATCAGACAGTGAGCAATTGGTACTGATGTCTTGTTGCATGCAATCATCATAAGATGGTTGCATCAGAAGAACTGATTGAGAACAAATGTAGATGTAAATTCTGTTTTAATGGGTTTTGGTTGATGGAGAAAAAGATGACTGGATTTCAGATTCAGATTTCTGGATTCAAAGTTCATCGAAGTAAGTTCAAAGTAATGCTATCTGTTGTTAGGGTAAAACATTCCTATCTGTTTTTATGGAAGATTTACATGATCTTCAATTGCATATTAGTCACGCGCCATTCACATTTTTGTGGTATTATAATAAATCATATGTTGTAGGTTCTAGCTGAGAGGTTACTAAATTGCTGATTTGTTCTGCAACTGTACATTGTCTGTCTGCCTTAAACAAATGTGAAATCGATCCTAAAATTGCAAAATCTCTCTGTCGTCTTTAAAAGTCAAGATCAGTTTCCTTGAATTCTCAGGTTCCTGTCTGCAGGAGTATCAGCTGGTCTTCTATAGTGTTAGCTGTTGTGAAATGTTGTTCCGCCTCATACGTAATTACACAGATTTTACAGCATACTTAAAGAGGACACTTTAAAGACACAAATCATTAGTTTTTTTTGTCTAGAATAAAAGACCTTTCCCCTGCATTCATGAAGCTGCACTTCCTAGAATTCACTGCAGCTTGACTGACACAGACTGAAATATTTTGCCTGCCATGAATATATCTTTATTGATACATTGTGGACAAACTTTGTCACTGTGCGAAAATTATCTCTTCCAAGAATGGGAAGGCATTTTGCAGATAGAGTTCTTTTGTTTTAAGCTCTTAGACATCCGCTGATCCCTCAGACTGCTGCTGTTTCAGTCCTAACAAAGACTTCGAAAGTCGATCCCATCACTCCAGTGCTCAAATCTATGCATGTGTAATATATATGAGCTGTGGTCCTTTTTCTGAATAATGCAAGAAATTAGACTAGAATGTCATCCGTGTCTCTCCGAAGAGACAGACTGTCTCTAAAACGGATCACAAATATGTGAAGAATGTTAGCTGGGAAATCACAGGTCCTCTGAATTCTACATTCCCTTTAGAGCAGAGTCCTTTTTCTCATAATACAGCACCAAATGCAGACAATTCTTAAGCCAGATCCAACCGAGGGTATCATTATCACAGTGTCTATCTGACCTGATATTTGTTACAGATTCTCTCCTTGGTGCGTCAGTAGTGATTGTGGGCAACTTAAAGAGAGGTTGATGCTGAATTTCGACATTCCAATGAACAGAATCTGATATTTCTACTGGAACCGCAGTGCACACACTGGCACTACACTTCTCATGACTTCATCTTAGACCTGAGACCAGAATCCAGTCACTGCATTGATGAATGCACATTTTCCATGGATTCCAGTTATTATCTGACCCCCGTAGTGCTGACACCACTCAAAGATGAGACGACATTTTCCATAAATTCCTCTGACATGGTTCTAAAATCAGACTTGAAAGTCTAATGAAGCTCTGCAGACATGAGACAGCATTTCAGGGGATTCCCCTCCCTGAAGTACTTATTATGTAATGCCTCAAGTTGTGGTTTAGACATTTAAATCACAGGATGTTAGAAACCGATTCTTCAGTCTCCCAACAACACATGCCATTTATGACTCCGTTCCTTTCTTCGGACAGAAATCTCCTGATTTGTCCGTTTCTAGTTGTGATTCTTTCTCACTCTCCAAACACAAGACCTGAAGTCTTTCTAGCTGGTTTATCTGTGGAAACTGGTTCTATTGGTATCGACTACAAAATATACAAGAAAGAATCAACAAATGAATAATGAAACAATACAAGTGATGTTTTCCATTTTAGGGCAACAACTAACAATTCTTTTCAGTTAACCTGGCAATTATTTTCTTGATTGATGCATTATTGTTTGATCTATAAAATGTTATACCCCTCAATATTTCCTAAAGCTGATGGCAATAAATAGCTTTTTTGTCCATATATTTTTTATTTAACTTTTATTTAACCAAGTAAATCCCATTGAGGTTGGAAACATGTTTTGCAGACAAACAAAGTCAGGCAACAGATTAAACAAGACTAAAAAGGGACAATAATACTAAAATAACGCTAAAAGTAGGCTAAGAACTAGGGTTAAGTAATTAACCATGTTTTACAGTAGTTTTGAATTCGGCCAGCGATATTAACATTGAGTTTTTATTACGTTTGGTATATTTACAAGACAAAGAAAAGCAGCAAATCCTCACAACTGAGAAGCTAAGGATTTTAGCAGTTTTGCTTGAAAAATAACATACATGATTTATTATCAAAATAGTTGCCAAAAGTGTTTCAGCTTTTCTTTATATATAGATGTTTTTAGTCTATGCATTTCCAGCCATTTTAGTTCATTAATAAATCCCTTATTATGTAGACAATAGAGCTAGCACCTCTGCTTTAAATGACACCGGAAGCTATTTCTTATGATAGTAAAGTGCCAACATGCAGATTTTGCACAGACAGGGGACATTTCTGAGAAAAGCTCAATGCCAGCCGTATTACAGTTAGAGTGACACATTATCATGTACGCACTGTAGGCTACGTGCTTTGTCATGAGTGGTGCAGGAAACATTTGCTGTATGCATATCAGTGGTTTCATGTTTTCATGATAAATATTTTCAAGAAAGAACACGCTGTGCCATGACAGCAGGAAACTGATCAAAGGTTAAATCTGATATAAGTATGGCTAATCCTCCCACATGCTTTCACTTCTATGCTTCACAGGTAAAAATAAAATGAGGATGAGGATGTGATTATCACACTAGTTCCACTACATGGACATCACGTGTTGTCATATGTGCTTCATGTCATATAGGACCAGGAGCTGTTTAGGTTCATTGTTATGTTATCATGGTAACTGCCATGGTGTTATAACTTGTCACTGTAAATGGGTATAAATGTTTAAAATGCGATCAGTTGCTGGGTGAAATCAATAGGTTTTATTACATTATTACATTCAGTTATGACATCATTAGGGCAACATAAGTGATGATGAAGTAATCACACAAACTAATAACGAAAGATAAATAAATAGTGATTCTGTTTTTCAGATGTTATTATTGAATAATATTATTACATCATCTGCTAAAAAATATCTTACATGCATTATGGTCACTAAAATATGTTTTAAATTGATCAGACGATCTAATTTAATTAATTTTACTTTTCCTATTAAAAGCTCTAAATTGATTTTAAGACAGATTTTTTCACATTTATATTTTGATAAGTACTGTAAGTACATATGTCACATGTCATTGCACATAATATTGTAGCTAAAGGTCTAGGGAGCAAAAGTCAAATACCTATCAGTCAGTCAAAAAGATCAGCTGACAAATCACTTTGCGTTTTGGGTTAAGCCACACGCTGTCATAGTAATACTACTCAAGCACATCTTCTACATCAACCTGGTTATGTGTTATTTCCCATTCGAAAACATGACATGAGTCATTGCCAGAATCACACAGCCATTTGTCGTCCTGATGGGTTGTCACATGTCGTTGTGTTCATAGTTCTTGGAAAACATCATCTTCATGTCGGTTTGATCAGCTACAGTACTGTACGTTCTGCAGGTCACACTTTGAAAATGGCTGAGCTGTGTGAGATCAAACCTTTGATAATAAAGTTGAGACATGTGACAATCTGCATGGTTGGGTGTTTAAAATATAATGTTTTATCATTTTAAACCATATAAATCCTGTCCAAATCATGTTTTCACGCCTATAAATTCATAAATCGTCCTGTGTTTATCTCCTCCAGGTACACCGGTGAGTGACACTGTGTGTGACCGTTGTCCTGATGGTTATTTCTCCACCAGCATCTCCTCCACCGAGCCATGTCTGCCCCACAGAGACTGCTCAGATTTGGGCTTGAAGACACTGAGATGGGGCACGTCCACATCAGACAGCCTCTGTGGCACTCAGGACAAGACAGCAACACTGGAGTGCTCTCAGCAAAACACTTTGTGCCAAACTGGTAAGACTTAGAGACCACAACTCTGCAGTGGGGTTTAATCACTAATGGAAAATGTATGGGAGGTTTTCGGACCAATGCAGGGTAGAGACTTTGTTTGTACAGTGCGCACACAGCACACACATACATATGTGATGATGTTTTTGAGCAAACCTCAATTGTCAACAACTTAAAATCAGTCAGAACTGAATTATTTCAGACGTGGTCATTTTCATTCCTGAAGGCAGGGGATTTCCACGGTCAGGTTCGTTGTCCAGATTCCATTCTGTTCCAAATTCTTGCGTGTCTGAAAACCAACACAAGAGAGAAGAGCCAGAGCAAAGGGCTGAATGGATGTTTATGGCACTACTGTCATAATGACCCACGATGGATCAATTACGTCTTCAACTGTCACGTTCTCAAACTACAATAACAGAGGGAACTGAGTCAAGCGCAAATGAGACACAAGACGAGCTGGTTAGTCTTTGTTACTCAGACTTTAACTACTACAGATGCTGG
The DNA here is from genome assembly GCA_036023855.1 of Gadopsis marmoratus. Lineage (NCBI taxonomy): Eukaryota > Metazoa > Chordata > Actinopteri > Centrarchiformes > Percichthyidae > Gadopsis > Gadopsis marmoratus. The sequence continues at coordinate 4,710 of JAVQJF010119741.1, forward strand.
CAATTAATCTGAGAGGAGAAGCCTCAAATATGACACCAAATTCCCAGAGCCAGAGGAGAAACCACTGAAGAACACACACATACTGATGTGCAGACCCTGGCACACCGAGGAAACACACAAAGCTGTTGTCCCTCAGGGAGGGTGATGCTCTCCTCAAACATTCATTCACAAATTGTCTTTCTGTGGATTACACAACCGCAGATTGTCTACAGCAAATCCTGGAACAGTTTAGCCGTTTTTTAAAACAAAAAAAAAGTTGAATTGAAAGCAGTTGGGATTCCCAATTTTGCTGCGTGATACGTTGAAACCACCAGGATGTCAGTGTCAATTACAGATCAAGCCACACTTACATCATCCAGACATCAGAGGAATGAGCCTAATATCCTCTTCACAAAAACCCAATCAAACTTTACCGACATTGGTTTCTGACGAACGTTTTTTTATTTACTGGTGTCTCTCATGTTCTGCAAGTCAATCCAAAAGCATTTTCACACATGCATGAGTACAGAAATGCTTCACAATTGTACGAGAGTTGCGATTTAATTTGGAAAGTTTCACCTTTAGCTTTGACTGTTCTGGGCATAACAGCTGTCAAGTCCGTTTTTTTTCAATAGCCCAATATAACAAATAAATAATAAACAAATCCCAATTTGTGTCAAGGAGCTTTGTGTCAGGTTGGGGTTTCCCTCATTTGTAGAGAAAAGAAAACCACGCACTTCACAAAAAATACTATCGCCTTACAAGGAAGGCCCAGAAAGACCTTTGTTTGCAGAAAGTTAAGGCATGTCACGATGAAATAGTGTAGGTGTATGTGTGCTGCAAGGCGACTCAGCAGCAAAGCGAAGTACATTTCAGCGTAGCTCACTTCGCTTCGCTTCAGTCCAATGGATGCAGCTCTGGTTGCTTTTGGTGCAGCACAACACAGATGGGCTCAGTCTGGTTTGGCTAGTCGGACTGATGTCAATGGTGGTTCTGTGCTGTGAATGAGGAACAGAACGAGAGGAAATCCTTGTTTTTGCTGTGGTCAAATTACAAGACAGCAGTCTTAACACTGACACAAACATGTATAAATAAATCCAGGCATATACTGTAATTGACTGATGGAACATCACTTGTGCACCACAGACAAGCTCTGTGAAGAATAGATTTTAATTGATTTGATCGCCAGCACTATTGCATAATGTGCCTTCTGCTATGAAGCTTTACCAACCGCTAAGCTTACTATTACAATACCGAAACTGTAAAAGCACGTTTCCCACTTATTCTCATGTACTAGGGCCACATTCCACAGATTTAACTGAGATGACGTAGTTTTTGCTGCACAGAAATCACTGTGTCCACAAGTGACAAATGCTAGATAATGGTAAATGTTTAATCATAGTGAAACCGTTGCACAAGTGCCATTGTTTCAGTTATACAGAAGTATCTGTTTAAAGTTTGATAACATTGACTAATATTAGCCATAAGCTACAAGCCATGTAAGACCAAGTAAGGCTGGAGCAACAAAAACTCCTGAGTGTATTAATTTGTCTAAGGTTGAATTTTATTGCTTATGAATTCAACACTTCATTTGTAAGAGAAAGAATGTTATTTCTTCTTGCTTTGAGCTGTCAAACTGCACCAGTTTGTTTCAGCATTGACATGATCATATATTTTTATTGCATTATCTGTCTTTCTCTTACCCTTTATTCCAGATGTGACCCTGTGTGAGGAGGCAGCCTTCCAGTCACTCTCTTCGCTGCGACTGTCCTCGGTGCCCCTGGAGCGGCTGTTGGAGAGTCTTCCCGGGCGGAGGGTGGATCGTAAGAGCCTTGAGAAGTTGAAGAAGGCCTGCTCTCCCCAGCAGCAGGTCCTCCAGCTTCTGCGACTGTGGAGGGAGCAGAACAAAGACCAGGACAAGCTGTACGGCATCATACAAGGTACAAACAAAATCTGCACTTTTTACTTTTAGCAGGTTCTTATTTAACTCCTGCATTTGTGTATTAATAATCGCACCCTGTCACTCCAGGTGTGAACCACTGTGAGAGGAAAGTGTCCCGCTGCAACACCCTAAAAAACCTGACCCTAGATGACCTCCTGAAGGTGACCAACAGCCTGCCAGGGGTCAGAGTTCGGCAGGAGGATGTCCGGGCCGTGGTCTCCACCTGCCTGCCAAGGCAGTACATCCTGCAGATTCTTCACCTCTGGAAGACAGCAAACTATGACCTGGATCTAGCCAAAGGTCTGTCTCACAGCCTGAGGGTGATGCGCAACCAGGGGGCACCACGCTATCTGCTGAAAGGCCTGAAGAAGATCAACCGCATTATAGGAACCACCTCTGCACACAAGATGTACGCGAAGATGTTTGTTAATATGCTTCAGGATGAGTCGTGTTTTAAGGCTCATAAGCCATTAAATGAATAGAGGATTGGGAGGTACTAACAGGAGTTCATGCCAACTAAAGCATAAACAAGACACTAAAGCGTCGTCAGACAGTGAGAACACAAACATAAAGAGACACACACATAACAATCATGGGTCACAGGATAATGTCAGGTCTTTAAGATATCAACAAATGATATCAAGCTATGCATAAAATGCCTAGAGGTATTTTGTCTAACTGTAACATAATGGCAAGCTGGGAAGGTAAATTCTTCTTTGCCTCTGATTTTCTATCAAAACCCTATACTAGCGTAAGGACATTTTGATTATATGAGGTAACAAGGGATGCTAATGGCTTCAACCTCTGTCTACAGCATCTGTCTGCAGTGATGAATTTAATAATCCTTAAAATAAAAAAACAAACCTATCACACTTGTGTACTCCAGGCAAACTGAAACAAAAAAATTAAAAAACAATGTTTCCTGGGAACCTTTTGACCGGATTCTGTGAAAATTAAAAAAACTATTTAAGATGTAAATAGCACACTATTTTATGGAAGATAGGCTGGCAGATGTGTTTTTATTATTATTGCTTTCTCGCTGATTGAGAGGAAGGATTTGGTTTCATAATGAAATACATGTATTTTCTAGTTTTCCTTTGTTTGTTGGATTGTTCTAGACTGCTGGCAAGTAAAGCTCATCGGATTATTTTTTAAGTTGTCAGCTTTATGAATGTACAAAGGAGTGCAATGTGTTTTCTATTTAAAAAATAATAATTTTACTTTCAGCATATGTAAAGGCTTGTTTTTATTACTTTAATGGGAAATACTGGATTCCAAATGCTGCAAGTTCATGAAGTGATATTTGTTTTATATTTTGTTACATCACTTTGATTATTAAATGTATGAGCTTTATTGTAAATATGCTTGACTAGTCCTCTTTAAGCTCGTGTAACTTGTGAACACTAATGTCAAATGATCTGATTAAATGTACAAATGCAGTTGTTTCTTCATGAATTAGCCACTGGCAGACAAAACAGATTAATGTTTGATGTTCTCAGATCAGTCAGATCTCTTCACGGGTTGACAACAACGTTAGTTAATAGGGACCAGGCTGACTTCCATCAGTCATTGGCCAAGAGCTCATAAATCTTTGTCCACTTTACACTTCCACATGTAACCAGCCATAACTTGAAAATACTGCCTGAAAAATTCAGGGCCAGTTCCTTAAAAATCTGCAACATCAAGTAGTCATCATTTGAGTAAAAAGCTTATTTCCTGCTCTGATGATGATTATGGATGGGAGCCAAATTGTTGATCTTGATCAGAGAAATACTCTATACTCCTCATGATGTCATGAGTATTGGGTTATGCAATTATATATATATATATATATATATATTGTCTGCAAAAATCAACTGCCAAACTGTTCATGGATAAAATAATCAGACTGTGACAATCCAGTGATTGAAATACCTGACAAACCTTGATGCCTGGGACACACAAAATATAAAAATTCCAAGCAGTCCTGTCATTGATTTGCAACATAGGCCTTATACACTCAGAGATCCTGCTGAGCCACCATACGTCACATTGGTACAACTTTGCCAATGTTGTGTCAATGTGTCTTCCATACACGCATAATGCATATGAATCCCACCAGGGTTATGAGCAGAAGCACTGTGGTTGGCCTGTCAAAGAGGTTGTGTTTAGGCACAAATGTGTATGTCTAGGTCAAAGGCTTGAACTGATAAAGTTGAGCTATGAAGTGGAAGTGGAAATGGTTATGGTTAGTTTAAACATAATTTCCTCTATGGGTGAGGAAAGAAAGCTCATTTGCCAATATTATGTCATGAATCTGTGAGGTCTCAAAGTACTGTTTTGTAATTAGTACTGAAATTCATCATTTAGGCTCCAGCATTGAAACATCCCAAACAATTAGCAGATCTACCCATTATACTGTTGTTTCCAAAATTAGCATCTTGTAGCACGGAGGTCCAGGTCAAAGGTCCACTTACTAGCCTTTGTGAGCATTGAACCATGTCCTGCAGTGTTCGACAGCCAGCTTCATTGAGATGCAGTTGAAAGGTCAGAAAAGCTAGTAGGAAGAAAATGAGCATGGGCATTTCATCATTGTATCCAGGTTATCCATACAAGATCATGTAAAAGCGATATAGACACAACCTATCATGATTGCATTGTCATTTTCTATTCTGTGAAAACGAGATGAGAGCCACGTTGTTACATGTGTGACTCATCACAGTATCTTAAAACAGTGCACGTCAGCACATTTTTACCGTAACACCATTCAGTGACTCACTGACACATTTTTCGAGAGAAAGGGGCGATTTAATGACATGTTGACACATTTTTTAGGCTGTTTCAACAACCAGCGAGAGGAACCATATTTTCTCGATATTAAATAGCACCCATTGTAACATAATGATGACCTACATACTCATGACAGTAAAGAGAGGTTCAGTGGAAAGTTTAGAATGTGGTCTTTTGCAAGTCGTTAAAATACATAGGCAATCCCCTAAAACATTTTTTTTTATTTAACAATTTCTGAACCTTCTGCACCTGTGTTTTACAATCTTTCCATTTATAAAAGCTTAAAGTAGGCATGGGAAAGTGACTGTAAGTGACTATGCATTTAGTGATGTTTTAAAATGACCTTACCTCACATAATTCAAAGAACATGACGCAGTATTTGTGGAAGTGTTCTAGCATTCTAAAATTCAACCATTTGATCTTAAATTGTATGAGATTTCATGATTGGTCTTAGCAAACGGAGACTGATTGTCATGAGCTGTGTATGTCTGAGTGCGTACTGTTTTCTGTTACGTGTCCTGTGTACTCCTGGCTTTGTGGGTTATAGCTTCGTTCCTCCTGTGTTTGAGCCAGTGTCCTGTCTCTGCCTGCCCTTGTGTCTCCCTGACTGTTGATTGGTTTCAGCTGCTCCCAGTGTTCACCTGTCC
>JAVQJF010119747.1:0-24050 GCA_036023855.1 Gadopsis marmoratus
GAGAGATTCGCATCATGGATGTGCAGCCGACAAATCTGCAGCAACTGAGTGATGCTATCATGTCAATATGGACCAAAATCTGACTGTTTCCAGCACCTTGAGGTCATGAGGTCCAACCCGATACTAGCAAGGTGTACCTAATAAAGTGGCCGGTGAGTGTATATGTTCTATATTTCACGAATCTATCCAAATGTTTTGAGATATTTCACTCAGAAGCAGTGAACTTGCTGTTGTGCTAGAGGAAACATTCATTCATCCTCTGGAAACTATGAACAACTATGTGACACATGAACAGACAGACAGACAGACATTGCCATCCCTAGAGCACTGCAGTTTAGTGTAGTGTGGCTAAAAAATATAGAAACACCAATTCTACATCTAAATCTATAATAGAATTTGTTTCTACTGTACATGAACATTTAACTGTAGCCATTCCGACTAGATGCACCAGGTCCAGCAACCCACCTTTAGGTCCACTCTAGTGTTGATGGCCTCGGTCATCTCCTCCTCACTCATGTCTGGCTCAAACAGAGGATGTCCCGGGACAGGTTGAGGTGACATAGGGTTCAGCCTTACTGCATGATTATTGGCTGTGGAGCCAATACCAAAGAAGTCCAGGATAACCACCCAGGTCTGTAGTGTGATCAAAACGTCCAGGCAGTTAAAGTCAACATCCACACTTCGTCCCACATTGCCATAGCGCGTTTTGAACTCTGGGTGGTTCTGGTCCACCAGGAGCACATTGATATGAACTAATGAGTCGTCAAAGTCTGGGTGCAGCTGAGGGGTGGGCGTATGGTGGGTAGGAGAGGGAGGTGGAGTGCTGGGACAGTCTGGTTCCCTCTTGGATTTGCGAATGCTAGCTGAAGGGGTGCTGGGATGCCTCTGATAGAGCTGGAAGACGTTCTGGGCCTCCTCCATGTGGGCAGGCAGTGAGCGGGGCATGTCTGGGCACAGGGCATTGGATGCTGATGGACAGCTTTGGGAAAGGTACTCCTTTGGACTGAAAGTAGATGGCTTGGGAGCTCCATGAGAGACCATCAAATGTTTGTACTTAGACTCAGGGTTCTGCTCCAGGAGGTCCTCCATTAGCAGTGAGCGGAGAGCCAGCTGGACTGCCAGTAGGTGAGGGTGGTCTTTGGTAAAGTCTCCCTCCAGATCTTGGAAGCGCAGACTGACTAAGCCCTGGGAGCCCTGGGTCAGGTCAGCACTGAGCTGGACCTGCAGTTCTGCAACATGTAAGGTGACTTTTAGCTGAGTGAATGAGGGAGCGTGAAGAGCGGGTTTCTTAGAGTGTAGAGGCAAAGGAGAGGAAAGCGACGGGTAGGAGAAGCTGATATGGGGAGGGTCCCTTGCAAACAGCCCTCCCTGGGGGTCAGGGAAGCGATGAGGTCTGGTGGAAGAAGGAGTTGGTGGTGGGGGTGTGGGCGGTTGGCTGGGTGTGACATGTTGCTCCTCAATCAGGAACAAATTGTCCAGTGTCTGGAGGACTTGTTCATACACAGGCTTGCACAGGAACACCTATCACCACATATTGATACAATTAATAACCAGTCAGTAACCCCACATCAAACATTTAATTTAAAGGCCCTGCAGATATTTTGGCTGATGACACCTCCATTCAAGTTGAAGGTGGGTGGAGCTATGCAGGAATTACATGAGGACACCAAACTCCATGCACTACTAAGAATGATAAAGGTGTAATATGTCCTGTCCTAATTTCCAGTGCGAGTTTACCATGGGTGTGCAGTGCTTTTCAAAACTTTGATCATAGATTCTTTTCTAGGTCTGAGGTAAAAAAAAAAAAAAAAAAAGGCTGCTACATCTAAAGATAGTTTGACTTGCACTGTAATCTCCTATACTTGCCTGGCGTCTAGATCTATTTTAACTACAGGGAGAACCAGGCCTTTTTCTCAAACGGGCTTATATGCAAGACAGATCTTTATTTTGCTGTCTATATTTTAGGAAGAAGCCTTCTGTTTTGATGTCATGCAAACTCAACTCTTCCTCCATGTTTAAGTGTTTTCTTGATTCATTCATGAAAATGCTTTGATTTGAGAAATGACAGTATTGATATAGTGTTTACCTGAACAGGGTTGACGAATTTGCCCTCAACTCTCAGTAACCCTGTGCTCTTGCAGGGTTCATCTGTGGTGAGGAAGGTAAACTGGGTGTCTTCATCAACGGGAACTTTCTTCAGGGTGAACTGCATAGTGGTGTCTTTCAATATATGGAAGGCTGATGAAGAAAACAAATGATGTAAACCTGCATCACAAGCTGTGTATAAAATGTATGCTTGCATTATCTGCATTAATAAGTACATAGAATCCAGCATTCAGAGTAAAACTATCCTTAAAATTTTCAAAACATTATCACCTTTTCCACGGCTGAGGGATTCAAAGAAGTCATGACGTGTGAACTGTGGTTCATCCTGATTGATGCTACCAATGTGGGATGGTGACATGGTGCCAGCGTTATTGCCTTTGGGTGCCCTCTTCAAAACCACATGACTCATGTGGAGTGAATACAGTCGAATATCCTTCACCAACACCTGCAACCTCCCTCCTTCGGAGTCTTTCCCAGTAACAAAATTCTGGATTGTTATGCTTCCCAGATGGCCAACCAATAGCTCAGGGTGTCCAGGTTTACGGGGAATGGACACAACTGGCGATTCTATGCTTATATTAAGGGTCAGTTTCACCAAGAATGTGTCTAGGGTGGATTCAGGTTCCTCCATGGGAAGATCCTCCTCGTCCTCAAAAGGATAAGCCCAGCTCTGACTCTGAGTTCGACTTCTCCGTGAGGGAGTCTCAAAGAGTGAAACCATACCACTGTACTCTGCGGTCTTGGTGGCTAGAACGGTTGACACTTTGGTGGCAGCACTTTTCAGCATAGAGCGGAAATTGTCTTCTACCTCATTGGCAGACAGACTCAGCTCCCTCAGGAACTTGGCTGAGTGGTTATAGTGCAAAGATGCCATTTGAAGTTGCAAGGAACACTCCCCTTGTGATTTCTCCATAAGGCGAAAATTTAAAGCCTCTGAGGGAGAACCTGCAAGGAATGATAATTCACCAAGAGTTGAGGGGCTCTTCTCAACACTGCCAATGCTGACCACAAACTGGCTGCGCCCTCCTTCCTGGGTCAGGTCCACCAGCTGCATGGACCCGAGTGAACCATTGATGTCCAACCGACTGCCCATGGACACATTGACCTTGGTGCTAGTGATGCTGGCAGTGGCAATCTTCAACCCTTTCTTCTCAGCACCCAGGATAGTGCCAGTGGTCACGGTCCGAAGGAGAAGCAGGTTAAGCCGGTGGATCTCCACAGTCAGCTCTTTGTTCTGGTCATAGGTGGCCTGATATGTCCCCTCCCCTTCCTCATTGGAAGGCTGTGTTGTATGTTGTTGCACTGATGATGTCCAGGTACTTTCCTCTTTGGGGAAAGATTTCTGGAGGAACTTAAGTAGCTCCACCATGGTTTCAGGGTTGAGAATGATGTCCAAGTTATTGACCTGCATGCTTGTCACCTGAAGGGAGCTGTCCAGGTTCATGGAGGGGCAGTCTGAGCTCACAAACTGGTACTCAAGCTTAATCAGGGCCTCCTGGTCTTTGAGAAAGGAACTGAAGGGGGAATGCATGGACATACCACAGGATGACTCAGTATGGTGGGCCTGATGCTGGGGAGACCTGCCATCTGACGACACAGGGGACGAAGGCTGACTCTCTCGGAGGCTGCCTGTGGGTATGTCAAAACTAAGATGCTTATGAGAAGCCACAAGGAGGTCAAAGTCTGAGCCATAGGTCTGTAAGGTGTCCACCAGCAGAAGACCATGGACAGTAAGAGAGACTTCAGCATCATAAGGCCGCTTGACAAAATGAGCATTTGTGCCAAATACCTTGAGAACAGATATGTAGCGGCCATCACTCTCTACACCAAGCTGCATATAGTTAATGTTGAATTCAGCTAATAGTAGACGGGATTCCACCAGGACTTCCCGTGTGTGCTGCTCTAAAGTCATCACGCTTTGGGTCAGGTTCTTGGCTGAACCCTGCAGTTTCCAGGAGCTGTCGTCCCTTTGAAAGATCTTGTCATGGCGGAGGGTAAGAGGGTCAGGAGACTTTATATTTAGCCCTCTCTCTTGGCTTTTGGCCCCTTCAGATGGACTGCTAAGCCTAGCCAGACAACTCCTAAGGGCAGTCATCTTCTCAAGGTTGATATGGACCTTGAGGTCTGGTAGGGTTCCTGACAGCACAGCCCCGGGGAGCTGGGGGTCTGATGTGTAGCGCAGTCTCTGCTCAAGCTGCAGCAGCACATTAAACTTCTCCACCACGTGAGTAGGCCCTACCTCACTCTCTTGCAGATGTTTCCAGTTGTCCTTACAGTGACCAACCATTATCTGCAGGTCCTTAAAGGACAAAGAGTATTTTTCATAAAGCTTTCTGCTATAGGCCTGCGTACTTTCAGGGGATCTGAGACCTGGTAATTCAGTGCTTCTGAGCTGATCTTTCAAAGGCATGTCTAGTTCAGGTGGTGGAGAATCTGTAGGGGTGGCAAGGGGTGTCTGGTACTCATCATCACTCATGTCCTCTCCGTCAGGTTGAGCAGCTTCTGAGCTGGCCTTAGTGTCATCTTCAAAAATAATTAATAATAGGTATGAGTACAGTTAGAAAACCAATTAGGCCATTTTAAGTAAAATATTTTGTAAAATGGTTTATTGTTTTACCTTGAGAGTTTGTGAGGAGAATTCTGCCTAAATCTACAACAACTAACATTGGATCCTCTGACTGGAAGTCATCAGGGAAAATCACCTGGGGTGCACAGATGTCCAACTTCATGGTCCAACGCTTACTGTTTTCCTGCAAAGCAAAAACATCAGTGGTATTTAGAAACGATTCAACTTCCAATTATTTCTTTTCACCATCCAGTGACTGTCTCTTACAATAAACTCTCCCACAAGTAGCTGGTCAATGGTTTGTCGGATCTCTGCCTTGGTCTGCATCTTCAGCTTGTTGTACTGCCTCCTTGCAGCCTCTGCCACTCTCAGCTCCAGCTCTGACTGATAACCAAAACCTGGGTATCAAAGAAATATGTTTCAAATACAATATTCTGCTGGTATTCAAAAGCAACAGAACTAGATGAGATTATACTAGTACTATGTGGTTTGAAATAATTTAAAAGGCAATTAAGTAATGTTGTGAGTGGCATTTCTTTAATAGTGGTGAAATATTTTATGACCTTTTATTCATCTATTATCAGAGAGGAGATTGTTTGCACAAGTACATACATTTCTTAATATTTGTTATTAAACTTAGTGAGGCTTTAATATTCCATTAAATGAAGGTTTTACAGGTTTATCTGGGTCTGTCAGGTTTGCGACAATGATGCTGTGCTAACGTGTGGGATCTTCAGCCTGTTGTCATGGAGCCATTGCTATAACTGCCTTTATATGTAATGTAATGTGAACAGTTGGTTTTAATGACATGGTCTACAGCATGGGGGTGTCCAAAATATTTCCACGGTTTCATTTGAGTGACGGTAGCTTATAGTGAAAGGGTTCCTGCAGTTTATCGTAAAGGATGCATCTCGCCTTGTCTGAAATAAAGAGCGGCACTGCTAAACATGAGAAGGAATTGTAACACTTTAATTAAATACATTAAGCTTAAAAAAAGGGCAGAGGTACTGTTGTTTAGACGATCGTCTATTTAAGTTTATCATGATGCACTTGATGTGACAGGATGCATCTGATCACACTGTACGTTCACTGAGTTCATTACAACAGCATGGCAGTCTGTCAGTTCCAGACTCCATTTTGTTTGAGTTGGTTGTTGTTCTCTAAATCTGTTTAATTTGAATTTTAACAACAGCAAATGTATTTAAATCACATGTTTACAGGACAGTGTAAACGTTCCTGCCTGTAGCTGTAATTCACCAGTCTTGAATTTTGTAACAGACTATTTGGACACCAAAGTAGTTTCAGTACTTGCCTGAGGTATGAACTCTTCCTTTATAGAAGAACTCAGTCACTTTTTTAATTGCTTGTGGATTGTAGATGATGTTCAGTGGACTAGTGTTCACTTCCAGTCTTCTCTCAAACTTACACCTCACAGGGTTACGCTCATAAATCATTTTAAACACTGGTGATGAAGAGCTCTCTGCATTGCATCCTGACAACACAAACACAAAACAAACTTCTCAGTGAAAGCTGGCGGGAATATGGTGTGTACTCCAAATCAGATTATTCTCACATCCACACTGTACAGAGATGTTGAACTGGCATTTCATAAACAAGATTAAGGGTCAAAAGGCCTGTGTGCGCCCTGAACGGCTGAATGCAGTGAAGTCGGCTAAACTACTCATGAATCAGATGCTGACACTGCTTCTGGACTGACAGTAAGGTGTAATGATGAAAAAGCATTAAAATAATGTTGAGTATTTTTTATAAAAGAAAAATATCTAAGATACCTCAAACACATGACTAAAGAAGCAATTTCATGTTGAACGAACTGCACACATCACTATGCACACAGCTAGCAGGGCAGAAATATTGATAAACTAAATTAAAAACAACATTTTCTCCTCTGGAAAGTTTATTTATACTCAATTATATAATGGCCCTTATTAAACCAGATTAGTACACTGCTGAACTGAACGGTATCTGAAGTAGTCACAAGGTCATAAGCAATTTTTTAATGTTGATTAAATTGAGAAAATATTATTGAAAGAGAAAACACAAATCTTACCAGAGGCACTGCTGGACTGGCCGGACGGCTGGTTAATGGAAACAACAACTTTGTCCTACAACAAGTGACAGACGTTGAAAACATGAGAAGCACGATACAACATGCAGGAGAAAATAATATAAATATCATGTCCTGGGGAGCACAACTTATGACATCCACCCACCCACCTCTGTCCATCTCAGCTTACCGTTTTTGGAGAAACCAGCACAGGGAAGATGGTTCCCTGAGTAGTCAAGTCTCTCAGGAACAAACCACCCAGCTTGACAGACAGCAGCGAGGACTCAGAGCGAGGGAGAGACTCCACACTCACCTTCACCCCTGAGGAAACGTGGTCACAGTGAATTAAATCAAGACAGGAGTACACATGTTCTACTGTAACACCTACAGTCTGTCTGTCTATGGGACAAAGACACCTTGAACAGCAATAATATACATGACTCAAGCCCTTCAGTTGGTTTTCTTTTATCCATGTATTTATTTTTCTCTCTTTCCTTTCCAAGTGTAAAACCCAACTTCCAGGACCTTCCAGTATTACTCCAAGAACGAAGTACCCTGCTATATATGGAATAAGCGTACACGATTTGCTATGTGCGTTTACTTGTTTAAAATTCAATACAAATATTTTTGTGGGAAAAAAAAGGTTGATGATTAAGTTTCACAAGTAGAAAGATATATAGTGTGAGATTTTGCAGATATAGTGAGGTTATTGTTATTCTTTTGGTCTCTCTGGTTATGTTAGGTGGATATATTGGATTTCCTGGATTTCTGCATCAATTTGATGAACTTTGCTTTGTAAGGTATCAAACTGACTGGATTGGACAAAACAGACATGTACGTCTGGTTGGTTAACTGTACAGTTTCTCATCTTACTTTCAAAAATGTTCTATCGCACCATTTTTATCGATATGGTGATATAAAAATCAGAAAAGGTTTTATCCATATCACCCATTACTAATTGTCATTGCACTAAAAATGTACGACACCCTGAAACACGTGTTCATCTGTCCAAACTCTGCTACTGTGTACCTGAGAATTCCAACTGGATGACCCCACTCTCATGCAGTGTGTCTCCCTTCCTGTCCTGGTGGAAGAGTGTGACTCCACCCTTCTCTAGTAAGAACTCCAGCCGGGCAAACAGGTGATCTCGCCTGGTGAAGGTGTTCAGAGTGTGAGAGTCCTCCAGTGGGTCAAACAAGTCCTCTGTCTCTGCTGGAGAAGCATTACATCATCAGGATCAGCAGATATTATGACTTTTCTACACTATAGAATACTAGATGATACAAAACACATAAATTAAAATTATTATACAGAAAACCGGACTTATGCCACCATTTTCAATAAGAATCTAATGTAACAGAATATGTAATTCAAATAAAACCAAGCTAGTGGCACCAGACAGAGTGATACAGAGCGAGTCTCCAACCTAGAATATCCCAGGAGGACGGACTTGGCAGGAGCTCTTCAGTACTGTCTGGGTCCTGGGAATCTCCATACCAGCCTCCCCAGCCGGGGAACCAAGACTGCAGGTACTGGATCATCCCTGAGCTACCGCTCTTGGGGATGGATGTGGTGGGTGAACAGGGCTGGGGGTCACTGCTGGGCTCTCGCACGTTCTGGAAAGAGGAGACAGAGGAAGTACAAAGGGTGAAACTCTAACAAAGAGTGGTTATCTTAAAGTGTAGTTAACAGGGGTTTAACTACAAAGACCACTGATGTGCTGGAATTTCAATGTTAACCACCAACCATTAAACACCAGTATGAATCATTTAAGTTTACCTCTGCGATCTCTTCCTGCTTTCGAAACCAGTCATGAACAATCTCTTGGAGACTCTGCAGCTCAACTACCGTCTGCTCCTCTTCCACTCGTTCCAGCTCACTCTAGGTGACGAGAACAAACGCAAACATCAGTCTAGTGACGTGCTGGAAGAGTAGTACGTCATCTCAAAATACCACACTGGTCTACCTTAGGCCATCACAGCATGTGACACAACTTAGGAACACGTTTAACTATTCATGTAGTTGTAATGTAATACACAGCCATTATAAATTATTATGGAGATATTATTAGCACTGTGTTTTATGTTTGTTGACACATCTTGTCGGCGTCACAGTGCATTACCTCTTCCTGAGGACTCAGTAGGACTCCTTTGAGCCTTCTGAAGTAGAGGCTGGTGTAGGTCTGGGCGTCTCGTGCCCGCCGCAGGGCAAAGTCCCAGCTGCCTCGCCGCCGCTGCTCCCTGATGTCACTCAGGTTGGCCTGGATGGCAAACATCCACCACTGTCGGCAGCTGCAGGCGAAAACAAAGTTACAGGCTCAAATCTGCTTTATTACACAAGCAATGTGAAGTCCAATATGGCGTGCACCTGAGGCTAAAGACTAGTCTGAAAAATAATTCAGTCCTACTCAGAGTTATAGAACTATAAACTTACTTCCCAGAAATGGGGACTTTCGGTCTCCACTTTCGGTAAAGCATCTCTCTCTCCCGGCGATCCAGCTCTTTAAGGAACACCATGATCTGCTGGTACTGGACCTAAGAGTAAACAGACACACAGTCACTGCTCGGGCTGCATGCTCGTCACTAAGCTCGTCACTAGACATCTGCCAGATAAAACACAGGTGTTGGTGTTCTGTGGAGAGCAGGAAGTGTAGACAACCGTCAGTCACACAGTCAAAAGACCTTCTAGTTAATGTGCAGTGCTGCTTTGTTACCTTGTTTTGCTGTATTTGTCCTTATATTCTCGATTATCTATTTCTTCATGTCTAGAACGTACACATTAAGGCAGGTACTGGACTATAATGGGTCACATGGTTAATTCAGAATGATGTACTCCACAGCACTTATTCCATCAGTACAACAGAGTCATATCACAATCACCACTCTGCAGAAAACGCTCTCTTTTTTAATACTAATACTGTTGTGCTCCGCACTTATTGGTCCTGATGGGGGACAAAACGTTAGGTAGCAGACTCCTCATTTTGTGTATCCTAATGTTCAGCTGGCTCCTGAGTAAGAAAAAGCAAGTATGTCCATGAAGGCACAAAGAACAGGTTTGATTTGTCTTACTTGTCTTATTTTTGATCATGGCTGCTGCAAAGCTATAACCCAAGCATGTGAATAAGAGTATCTGAGAATGAACACAGCTTGACTAAATAATAAAGACAAACCCATTAATGAGGTACTTAGCCGACAGGAGCTGCAAGGCTCATAAATGCAACACAAACACATCATTAACCTACAGGTAGAATGATTTAAAGTATTCAAATGTAAAGTAACCGTTTATTTTTGCATAGGTGTATGTTTGGAGATCATTTTTGACCTCTGAGGATTTCCGTGTGCCGTTCCGAAACATTCAGAGATATGACGTGTTCATGTAACAACCACACACACCTGTGACAGACGTAAGGACATGGGCTCCAGCTGAACCTGGCCTTCAATCCGTGGGCTGTTTCGGGACCTCAGAGGCTCCTTGGAGGCGTTTCTTCTGAGCAACACGGATGCACACACTGGTTCAAAGATGTACTGATGCTCACGGCTCTGCATACACTGGGTCATCGCCTCCTGTATGGTTACCAAACAATCAGACTACTCATGTGGAACTGCACCTGGCAGCACAGCAGTGAGTCACATCTCACCCCAAGTACAACCAACAAATCTCTACCATCATCAGCAGCAGGAACATCTGCATGCTGGTGTTTGTACGGTTCAGCTTGGAATAATAAAAGTCTAAAACAAAAGTGGGATGGAAACTCAGGTTACAGTTTTGAGCTAAGCTCCAACACTGTGTGTCCAGGGAGGGAGCTGGCTCCTAACTTGGAGGTCACAGACCTGGATCTGATTTGCAGGCAGCTTTCCCAGCATTTCACACTCTGTATCCCAGTAGACGCTGAAGTCTTCTATCTCCAGCTGCTTTTGTCGGAGGAGCTTCTGGACCTGCAAAAACAAAGAAAACCCCTGTTAACCTCAAATTCAAACATCCGTGGTAATCCAGAATCACCCGAGGCACAATATAAAGACAACATATGGACTTCATACTACCTATACTGTGGTGAATGCAATGTGCTTCGTATTACTGACCTACTACATATGACACACACACACACACAAAAGGTCCATGATCTATAACCAAAAACAGAAGTCATGCTATGTACTAACAGCTAGTAGTGTAAAGTGGAGACGTATTTGGAGTGAAAAAATGACCTACTGTTGCACCTGTTCTCAATAATATCACTAATCTTGTGTTATTAATTTAAAATCTCTTCAGTGAACACTTACAGACTCCTTGGAGGGGTTCTGAGCAGAAACGTTGTTGATGCAAACCCCAAAGGAAAAGGGTTTATTGAGGTTGGAGCAGTCGTCCTCAAATCTAAGATGCACATCTTGGATATTCAGCTACACATAAACCAGAAAATCAGAGTTCAGTCTATGACTCAGGGTGAAACAACAACTCCCCGGTGACATTGTGCAGGTCGACCGCAGGAGAAATTCACTGTATCATGAACAGTTCCCAGTTTATTAGGTACGTCATCATTCCTCCTGTTCATACTTGCCATTAAGAGATTCCTTCCTATCATAGTGAAAGCGATGGGGGAAGTTCAGCCATCTGAATTAAGGAAATCAAGTTGATGTCTTCGCTAGTTGCAGTGTTTTTAGTTTTGGAAGATACTCACTTTATTTATCCAACTCAGACAACTGAACCCTCAGAGCTTCAGATTCATATTAGAATACATTTTTGCACATAACAAGGACTGTGGATTTTATCGCTTACACTGAGATCACTTCAGGAAGGAATCTCTTAATGTCCAGCATGAACAGGAGTTAAAGACAGAACCTGTCTTTAAAAGTACTGCAGTCAGCGGCAACTCATGCTGTTTCACCTTTACCTTCACCTCAATGTATTTTATGCCTCTTCACCCACCACTCTCCCTCCCATGCACAGCCTTCACTACGGATACCACTGATGCACGCACAAGACGCTCTTTAGGTTTGTACTTGCTACTTGTTCATTTTGCTCAATCAATTACTTTGTTGAATAAAACGCAACTTGTCCTTAGATTACAAGTCTAAGTCAATGCAACAGTTCTGCAATAAAACTCCTTCATGTACAGTAGAGGATCATAGCATACATGTGTTGATGATATAGTCTCAGTTCTAGCAGCTCATGTCTTACCTCAATGTTTTCCACAATCCTGGTGACCACTGATGCAGTGGCAGAGTACCAGTAAGACTCTCCTCTCTGTTCACACTCACTCTGCAGGACACACACACACACACACACACACACAATAAGTGAAGAACACAGACGAGGTTAAGCTACATAATCCAGTTCCAAGACTCCATTCAGACACGTAAACCTTCCTGATACCAACACTGTCTTTGTCCCAGATTTAAGATCAGTGTAAGAACAGCAGAGAAAAATAGTTCAGGAACATAACCTCAGTGTGTTGGTGTGAGTTAAAGGAGTAACAGAAATGTTGACATGACTACAAGTCTATAGTTGCAATGCTAATTAGAGAACAATAAATTAAATCCTGAGCATCAGTGGGACAAACAATCTGCAGTGTTGATCCACCTACTTTGAATTTGTCTTCGAGAGCCTTAAGGAGGCGTTTTTTGCGCTCTCTCTCCTCCTCTCGCTCTGCCTCTCCATCATAGTCCTGCTGCTGGGCGTGGCCGATGATCAGGTTGAGCTGGGACATGGAGATGACCCACGGGTCACTGTGAGGCCGGTAGAAAGGGATCTGGAGCGTAATCTTTCCAATGAACCCTGGTGAAAGACAACATGATGCACGGATCACGGTCCAGCCTGAAGCTGAACAAATAAAGTGTCCAAACACAGATATATATCTAGAGCCGCAACATAAGGATGCACAACATTTACAGATCAATGCTGGAGAATATCGGCCTCCCGAGGGTCCGTCTTTGTCTCTAGCAATGATGTTTCTATTTTGCAGGTCAAACTTTCCCTTCAAACATCCCTCAGACTCATTTTATTACAGCTGTGAAAGCAGAATGAAGGATGCTGTTCCTCCGTCATTAGAGCACATGTCTTCAGACAGAAAAATCCTGAATCGGTTTGCTATGATGGATACAATGTAGAACACAGTAAAAGTACTGTGTCGGCAAGCTGCTCTGTAGTTGGTGGTGAATTAAACTATATTAATATGTGCAAACAATACCAGCGGTGTCAGTAACTGACTGAAACAGTGGGGCTAATTGAAATAATGACCATTGTGGAATCTCCATGTACCTGCCATACTATTGATATCAAAGCCCCCATCACAGTTAGCTGTTATTTCACATTTATAAAGTTTTAGTTCATCACTGACATTCCATTTGCTTCCAAAGAACAAAACTAACCACATGGACTTAAGAACGTGGCTCCTGCATAGATCAATTCTATTTATTGAATTCAATTTATTTATATATGCCAAACCCTAACGGACGTTAACTTCAGTTTCAGGGCTCTTTTCATATAGTCTTTATAATAGAAAGTAATTAAGTAGACAGTAATCTGAGGGAAGCAGCATGGACCAATCAGAAAGGGTTGATGAGAGCAGTTCAGACTCACACGGTAAATGTGCAGCTTTCAGCTCTTCATCCCACTTTGGTTAAAGTTTGTTTTTGTCAGTAGTGTTTAACCTTTGTGAGGTCATCAGTCAGTGTGTCTCACCTGCTTTGACTTCAAACGGCAGGTCAAACTCTCGGAGGGCATCTTTCCTCAGAGGGAGGTTCTCCAGCTCCACTGCACCTGAGGAATGACAGGAAGCAGGCAAACACTGTCTTTGCCAATTGTAACGTCTTATATACTGACAAGTGCTTCTATTATTTTGCCCACCCGATACTTATCAATGAGAGCAGGCTAAACAAACACAGTTTCAACATAGGCTGAACATTATCATGAAGGAGGGTTTATTACAGAGCTGTTAAAGAGGCTGCATCGAGATGGAAATGTGGCTGATTGTGTGCCACTCTTCTGGTGACGTATGTCGACTCTGAAAGGTTTGCCCCTGTGGGTTTTTAACATGCCAATGCTGTGTGCAACACCAATTTCACAGACAGAAAGCACTGTCCACTTGTTTGATGTCATAAGTCAGTTCTTGGTGGTATTTTCTTTCAAGGTTTAATTAAAAGTGTTGTCCATCCAACATTTTCATTTTGTCGTACTGGACACTGCAGTCACCAAGTCTTTACATACACTATTCACATCAATTTGCATAGACTTGAAATTTGCTTGAGTAAAGAAATCTCTCACTGTGATATAATTCAGGTTAGACCTTCCAAACTGACCTGCAGTCTCAATATGTCACTACCAGCTCACAACAATAGAAACTGAAAGTATTTCACTTAACCCAAGTGTCTATGCTACGGGGGAATTTTAAGTGTCCAGAAAAAGAGATGCATGTGTGATTACCTTTCAGAAGCGCGATGGACAGCTGATCTGTGTTCAGGTTGCTGACATACCTTCCCAGGTATGTGTTCAGCACCCAGGCAACAAGGCCCTCCAACATCCTGCTGGCTCAGGGGGCGTTCAATGTCTAATGAACACAGGAGGACACTCATTTCATTCACCTGTTGAGATAAAGACGTTTCGTAATGGCGGTCATTTGCTAAGTCGAGCAAAACTCCGTCCTCATTAGGCAAAAGACAGTCTGTTCTGCTGTTTAGGAGAACTATCATTTGCCAAGTATTTCAAAAAGTAACCATTTTCATAGCTGCAAGTAAAAGCACACTTTAAAGGCCATAACGCAGCTGCCTAATAAAACCTCCAGTTTACATGGATCATTATGTGATATATATATATATATATTCCCGTCCCTAACACCGACTGAGGACTGCAGGTCTACAGGTACAGCATGGCGGCGCTGTGTGACAGGTGGGGGAACGTTATCCGTCCTAAGGTACCTAAGGTACCTAACCTTACAGTTCGCTACAGAATTAAAGCAGAGTCCGTGTCTGATCCCGGTCGATGGGCTGCCTGCCTTCACTTATCCGATGTTGGCAGAGAGACAGTAACTTTAAGCTACTCGACTACAGTTAGCTGTTAGCAAAGCAGCAGCACACCGTGACCGGACCACAGCTACAGTGGACTCAGTGTTACGGACTCACCGCCAGAGACGACAGTTGTTCGTGGACTTATCGAGGCGGCTGTGCTGAGTCCATGTCGGTGCCGCGGTCAGTCGGTGGTCATGTCCTGTCAACGCCACTTGGAGCAGGACTACAAGGACAGTCAGCGTGACGTAAACTACGTGCCGTGGACTTCCTGGCAGTAACTAGTAGACATTAGCTGAACTACGACAAAGTGAAACATGAAAACGGACTTTTAAAAACTAAAAAGCTTTCAGCGCCAGCAGACAGCACTAAACTGGCTGTGGTCCAACGTAGCTAGCCACTTAGCTAAGCTTAGCACGCGAAGGTTACGTGTTCGCAACCAAAAGCAGACCGCTGGCGGTGAATCTGACTCACGAACTGCGCCCGTTTTCCCAGAAAACTCCGCGAAGCCGCGCAGAATGAAGAGCCTGGCTGTCGCACTTCAAGACTTGAGACGTGCGTGTCGCTGCATCGTAAATAAACACACTTCCTGCTGCTGGTTCAACTTCCAGCACATAACTTCCTGTCACGTGACGAAAACAAAGCGGGGAACTCTGAACGTTCTGTTGTCACCTTTGAACTTCTAGCAGCTGCACCGCTCCAGAACTGTACCAGCTGCAAACAGCATCTACTATTCATCTTTACAAACCTAACACTTTGCTGATAGACTTATCAGACTGCTAAAACACAATTTGCTTTTCCAGTTGATAGCGGAGAGCGCGCCTCCCTTTACCATGACCACTTCCGGCAGGTGGAAGTACAAGTTGTTGTTCCCGCCACAGAGAGGCGCTGTTGCACTGAGGTGATACCTGAGATGTCAAACGTAAAAATAACCACCTGAGTAAACAAAAGCTGCGTAATTATAAAAAAGTACTTGAATGGGTCAGTTGTGATGGTTAGAATGACACTAGGTGATGTGGCTGTCAGTCAGAGGATAGAAACACAGCCTCCCTGAACAGGAAGTGCTTGGACATCAGAGGGGCCCCAATAAGTCACCTGACCTGCCTCATTCAGGAAGTTATTTTTCTCTGAAATTTGTTGTAAAGACTAAATGACAGCACAGACCTGTAATTTGTTCTTACCCCAAATGCAAATCTTTGTGAATCAGAATTGTTCTTAAATTGCACATTTCAGGCAAACTGCCAAAGTCCTCATCCAGGGTCACACCCAGGTTGTATCAGCACAGTGTTGTCAGTGGCGATGGACAGGTGTTGTCATGGGCTGGAGAAACACAAGCTCAAGTGTATTAATGCATCATGTAACTGGATATTGTCTATATTATTTTGTTTATATTGCAATAATCACAACAAAAGACAAAAGAACTTGTGATCCCTTTCCAATCCTGACCGATAGTGTTATAAACTGGTGTGCAGTACATCTAATACACCTTCAAACTCATGGATATGCCACTCAGACTGGACATCCAGGACTGTATTTCATTGTCTCACTGGTGGCCTATAATGTTTACCATTTCCACCAGTTTTGGGTGTTAGCATGCTGCAATTAGCTAATTAGCAGTGAACAAAAAGCGCAGCTGAAGGTGATGTGAACATCATCAGTTCGGCAGGTGTTTAGTCATAAGCCAACGTGTTGGACACATTAACATTTTGGCCTGATGATGGCGCTAGATGAAAAGTCAGATGATCACCAAAGTCATTACAGTTCATCCCGAGGGGAACATGAAGCACAGATGTCAGCCTCATAGTGGCGCTAGAGAAAAGGTCATTGGTTACATCATCTGGGGACCATAGATGTCATACACACAATTTTGTGCAAATCCACAATGTGTCATGGTCTGTGTTTGTTTGGGTTTTGTGTTTCCTGTTTTATTTTGACATTCCCTCTGTTGAGTTTCCCGTTTTTTTTCCCATGTTTTCTAGCTTTGCCACTCCTGTGTTGATAGTTTCACCTGGTCCCCTGTGTTCAGCTGTCTTTGAGTCCCTTGTCAGTCTTGTCTATTTATAGCGGCTCTGTTGGGTCAGTTCTATGTATTGCTGTAGTTCTGGTATTTCCAGAGCTTGCGCTTTCTTTCGCTCGCTGTCTGCGTGTGTTCCAGTGTTTCCAGCCTCTGGAGCTGTAGGGTCTGGATCTGTGGATGCGGACCGCCTGCTGCTTCTTGCTCAACAACTGCTGCTGCTCTTGTTATTAATGTTAACATTAGTAGCATTGCTTTTACACAGATAACGCCCACCCAGAACCTGGTCCTGGTTCTACTCGAGGTTTCTGCCTGTTAAAAGGCAGTTGTTCTTTGCCACTGTCTCCTAGTGCTGCTCATGGTGGGAACTATTGGGTCTCTGTACATAGAGGCAGTCTAGACCTGCATGAACAAGTGCGATGAGAACTTTTTTTATGTTATATAAATAAAATTGAACTGGTGGAAATCAATGGGTCTCTTTAAATAAAAGCTTAATATCTAGACCTGCTCTATGGTGCCCTGAGATAACTTATGTTCTGTGGTGTATAAATTAAACTGAATTGGATCATTTCCTGGCTGCTTGCTGTAGCGTTTTTGACAGGACGAATCCCCATTTTAAATAGAAACCTCGATTGTAGTGCCTTGATAGAGTAAAACACCTGGTAGTCGGTTTGGAATCCTCTCAATTCCCACAGCTCTCTCCATCGAGTGAATGCCAGTCTGAGGTTCATTATTGTTTTTATCACTCTCCCTCTTCAGTTACTACAGTTATTCCGCCATCTGTCATTTCCGCTAGCTGGGGATAGCTACCGGCAAAATAAAACCCTATTCCTCTTCTGTTTTGGCTGCACAATGCAAAGGTTGACCTGCTTCCTTTGTGCTGTAAATCGAGCCTTCTTTCCCCCGGCAGATCGTACCTGTGGACAGACAGAATTGCACAGTGAAAGCGAGGCTTATAGGTGTCATTATTTTATATCCATTACATTGTGCAATCTACATTTACTGTACTTCAGTTAAAGCAAAACAGCTGTCTATTGACACCTAGCTGAAACCTGACATTTCAGGAGAGGGGCTGAAACAAGAACTTTTCTTATCTGCTCCAAAGCTCAGGTTTGACACTAAACACAATAATAGCAGTTACGATCTCTGTGCCGTAAGCAGGACTTTGAGAGGTTTAGTCTCCAATGAAACAAACTGTCTGACCTGTCTAAGTTTCAGTCTGTCCCTCCCCCCTCCACTCCCTCAGGGTGCCACAGTCACCGGGACAATCGGTCGGTGGGTGTGTGCAGGTCTGTTTGGCCTCTGAACCTCAAATACAGAAATTATTGGAGTTTTTAACTTGCGACCGCTCCTACAGAATGTAAACATATATCAGTGTCCGCAGTCAAGCCTAGTGCTACTTGCCATGGCAACCTCTGACTGCATTTGAGGACCCACACCTGGTTGAGATTCACTCATATTAGGAAAGCCAAATCATGCACCTTTAAACCATGCAGTATAAGAGAGACACGTGTGCATGCATTAGGTGGCCACAGGCAATGCTAGATGATGTGGTGGAAACTTTTTGTTACCTTTAATATACATGCTTTTTACTGTGTTCTGTTTAACCTTAAGCTTTCCATACACTGAATGTCTGCAGAGCAGCATCCTGACTTGGACTTAATGACCTTTTTATTGTTTTATTACTCAGTTCCCAGGCCTGCATTTTGGAGAGAAGGTTTCCTGTGGACTGTGGGTAGAACCTTGACTATAAGAGAAGTGACCGACTAGTCGTCTTTACCATTTCTCTACATACTACTGCTGTAGTGTATAGACTGTGGTCCATTCTGCAGAATACAAATAAACTTCCTTGAACATTTCGAGGTCTGTGTTCTAATTTCAGATTTGGATCACAGAACACACAGAGCTTGATATTATTCTCAATGACGTTTATTTACATTCTGCAGAATGGACCACAATCTATAGATCCTGAGGGAAAATGTCTGATGTCCTGAATTAGACTGAAACAAAAGGATTTCATGGAGACAGCACATAACATATTGACATCCACAGAGACATGTCCATATACTGTTGAAAGGGTAAATAATCGAGCTCACAATATCAGCCACAACCTTTCGATGAGACCCTCAAGCAATTGTTTAATGGATCACTCCACAAATCTCTAGATACCCATTAGAAGAAATGAAGTACCTATTGAGACCAGGGCCAATGTTAGAAAGTCTCATGAGTCAAAGCCAGTCCCCCCCAAGTCCCCCAGAACTGTCTTTCTGAAGATCAACAACTGCTTTATACAATAAGAAAATACCTATGCCAGACATAGACTGTATATAAAGATGGATGGCATGATAGCTCCCCAAACGTGAAGCCAAAACATCTTGATTGCCCCCTGGCTGTCTGCAGTATTGTCATGTACACTGTACAAACTACAATATGAAAGTTAGACATGTGCTTGATAACGTACATGGTACATGTAGGCTCTGTGTGGAGGAAAAGTCCATTAGCTGTAGTGGAAATATCATTGCTTCAGTGGATTGCAGCAGGCCTCCAGACTTATCAAAATTCTGCAATAGCAGAAGGAATTGTCAAATCCAAGAATATCTCCTACCACCTGTGAACCAGTGCTGAAAAGGATCCCTCGATAATGACTGCAGTTCACGATACATTCATGTACACAGCAGTTCAGTCTGCCAGTGTGCAATGTTACCAGGTTCAGTTTTGAATGACGCATTTGTTGCAGTACTGGAATAACATAAAGTCGAATAAAAACGGTTGTAAAATGAGAGTATATGAATATATCAGAAAGTTAATTTTCTGCTTAGCCTGTTGCCACCGCGACCCGCCAGATATCCACTTACTTCTTCCTTTGTGCAGTGGCATGTTTTTTTAAATTAAATATATGAGAAACTCACACTGGGACCTCTTCTTACTTACACCTGTTGGACACACGATTTGTATTCCCCTTGCAGTGCTTGGTGATTTTTGATTCCCTGTAGTCCCAGTTCTACACATGCATTTGTCCCTTCATCTCCATCCAGAATACATTTAGATAGTCTCTGTATTAATGAGCAGGACGGCATCTATTTTCTGTTGTTGTGCAATGCTATAGCTCTTCTGCACTGACCAGTGTCTCTACGGTCGGCACTGTATGCACTAGTAGAAACTGCTACATCCAGTGAATGTACTAACCCGTTCACAGCGATTCAAGCCTATCTGATGTTTCCCAAAACAGTCTGTGATTTGTATGATAGCTCAGGTGTGATCAGGTGTGTGGGGTATTTTTTTCTCAACCTCAAAACTGAAATTTTAAAAGAGTAATTCAGGTGGTCAGACGCTGTTTATGAGAGCACAACATTCATTCAGATTCTAGTGCACTCAGCGTGAACTCACTGGTTTATGTAGATACTGACATGACACACATGACGCATAACATACATACAATATGGTAGGAGACAAGATTAGTTAGGGGGTTCACTTCATAGGATAGGAATTTAGGAGACACAAATGTTGTTTGACATTCCACAGGAGCACAGCAGGTGGACGCATGTGTGTATCAGGAGTTGCTTCATGAACTGACTCTGGTTTGACTGTAGTTGTTGAATTGACCGTAAACTCTATTCACTTTGAACTCTTCATTTGCTCCTTAATAATGACGTTCATTAGAAGTTGTGGAGCATTCCAAGTGTGGCGAAGAACCTAGGGACATCTCGCCCGTTTAGAGTTTCTTTTTTTTCCACCCACATCCTCTGAGCTTTTTTTTTTATGAAACACTTGCATTTTATTTAATTCATTTCCTCTTTCCCTTCTTCCCCCTTCAGTCATTCCCTTCCTCCTCGTCTCCTTTGCTGCCTTTGCTGAGGCGCTGGAAGCAGTGTACCGTGGAGGCAAGGAAGAAGCTGGCCACGATGGCCACCACTGAGACAGAGATGCCAGAGAAGATGACGATGAGGTAGTCCGTGAGGGTGAGGGTACCACGGCACTCCCGGAAACTGTCTACAGAGAGTAAACTGAGGGGAACACGACGCCCATCCAGATGCAGGGAGCACTCTATCCCTTCCATACCTGGGGAGACAGACAACAATAAGTGAACCAGCTGACAGACAACTGAGACACTGGACAGCCTGCCTCAGAACTCATTACCAAAGTGGGTGTTCAGACTTAAAAGAGCAGTGCATTAGAAATGCATTGCATACCACAGAACTGCCACATCCACAGTTCGATTCCCAGCTGGTGGACCTTTGTCGCGTGTCTCTCTTCCCATGTTTCCTGTCTCTGTCTGTCACAGCTGACTCAGAGAGACACGCACAAGAATTCCAATGTACCTGTTTTACTTGTACAAATGGAAATAAAACTCTATTCTTTTCTATTCTCTCGCCTGGCTGATGCATAATTAATCATCTTTATGTGACATGTAGGGGTTATATGGCTTTGTGAATACCAAAATATGTAACAATAATTAATAACCTCAGAGGCACCAAAATTGTATAGTTAACACCTTAGTTGGTGTCAAAAAGATGAAGTGGAGTGATTACACTTCATTGCAGGCTATCAGCAGTTAACAGTGTTATATATATTTACAGTGTTTATATTAAATAATAGAATTTTTCTTGTGTTAAATTCACCTCGGGGCACCACCCGTAAAGATGGGAAAATGAGAGCCAATTAATCAATCAATCTCATAAAGCTGAATAATCATTAAATTAATAACTACAACCAAAATAACCATATCAATACTTGAGTAAAGGCTGAAGGGTTTTGGAGTTCTGAAGAGTAGAGGTTGACAAAATTCACTCCTGTACATTAAATACGGTCAACCAGAATGTATATCCACAAACATTTATTCATCAAATAATAATAAAAAGGTAAAACAGCAAATAATCTAACTACAACATGTATTTAACTAAAATGAAATGTGTGTGTGTGTGTGTGTGTGTGTGTGTGTGTGCACATACTGGTGCGCGCCAGAATGAACGTGTGTGTCTTTTTCCTGCCTGCGTGTTCGGCGCGTCCACGGGCAAGAACACGTGTTAGGCCGGAACAAAAGAGAACGTGAAGCGGGAGATTTAAATTCCCTCCCCACGTGTGCAGGATAATGATGCCAGGTTGGAAAAGAGGATGGTTCGAATGAATGCAAGACATAGTAGTTACGGATGTAACCGGTTCTATGAGTGCGTGTGTAAAGTAAAACTAACATAAGAACTTTGCAGGGTGGCCAAGCAATAACTTAACAATTAAACAGATCACAGCAATACAGTTCAGTGAATAAACTAAATCAATACACGTTAAGTTTCAGTACATTGATCAAGTTTAGCAGTCCTGTGCTTAGCTGTGTAACATTGTTATGCCCAGTTAGATACCGGTTCTTGAAGCTTGGTTAGCTGCGGTGTTGGCTGGCGATTCCATCGGTGGTGGATTTGTGGGAAACTTGCAGCTCCGATGCTGAATGCTCGACAATAATTTGCTCCGTTGCTCAGCTAACTTAGCAGACAGACTTGGTGTCGCAGGCGCTGGTGCTAAATACACTTATTTACCCCAGGTTTGCGGTGGGCTAAGCAGGGATCTTACACAGGCCCTCACGTCGCTGTCGTAAAGATGAGAGTTTAGTGTGTCTGCTCTGTGCAGACCACTCAGGAGAGAGGACCTCGTCAAGGTCCAGGAGGGGAGACAGGAAGAGCGAAGGGCCGGAGGAAGAGAGTGAACAAAGGGGGAGCTGGAGTTTGTTGACCTGGTCAGTGACGTCACCCAGGAGACGTCAGGTTACAGTTACAGGAAGTGATTAGAGGAGAGGGACAACTGTAAGCATAACAACTTCAATTTCAAAATAAAAGTTTGAATTACATCACATCAAATTTATAATATGAATGGATGTATCTGGAGTTCCCCTACAGACATGTCCAACCTGGTGCTGACTGACTATTTATCACATGATATGATGTCAGGAGTAACTCATGACGTGTCTCGATCCTGATCATGGTCCATTTAAGAAACAGGAGCAAAGCCTTTATTTATTTTTAGATCTGCTCATTGCCTTTACATTTGAACCAAACAGAGGCAGAGAAAAACAGCTTAGACAAGTTAGCTTAAGCTGTAATGCACACACACACACACACACACACACACACACACATGCACACACGCACACCATCCTCTAAATTACAGACCTAAAATGGGGGGGGGGCGTACACAGACACGTTTCACACATGAGCATTAGGAAACATGATGGCGAGCTCCTGACAGCAAGGAGAGGAGCTCTTTCGTTTGCTGCATTGAAGCACAGTTACACTTATTCAGGAGAAGCGTGTTACCTACAGCGTATCTATAGCGACTGCCTGTGTGGGCTTCATTGCTAAGCTGTAACCCCCTAACACACCAATAGAAATCCAGCTTCACACAACGTTTTTGCTGCAGGCCAGAATGTATCCACATATTAGGAACCACAGGAAATATTGTCATTACAAACAGTAAATAGAAGAGGAGCTATACATAAAACCCTATTAAAAATTTAAACCACTGCAACAGTACAGCAAAACAGGAGAATTAAATGTGGACTCTTAAACATCAGATCTCTGTCATCTAAAGCTGCACTAGTTAATGATCTAATATCAGACTATCACATTGATTTATTCTGTCTTACTGAAACCTGGCTGTGTCATGATGAATATGTCAGCCTACATGAATCCCCCCCATCACATTAATACTCACACTCCTCCAGGCACAGGCCGAGGAGGTGGAGCTGCAGCCATCTTTGACCTAAGCCTATTGATCAACCCTAAACCTAAACTAAATTATAACTCGTTCGAAAGCCTTGTTCTTAGAATTGGCTGAAGTGTTTTCCAGGTTGGGTGTGAAAGACTTTGTGATTGTGTGCCATGTTCCTGGACCGTATTCTTTATAGTTATCTGAATATATAATTCACCACCTCCTGCCCTCAGCTCATACTGACTTCTCTTCAAACACAGGAATCCTAGAAATAACTGCAAAACCTACTATGCATATAGACTGTTTGTCTCTCATCAACCTTCATCAACTAACTTCCATGATTTCTTCATCTAAGCCAGGGGAGCAATTAATGTTCCCAAGGGGCCACATGAGAAACTGAGACTGTTGTTGTGGGCCGGAGCAATAAGATGAACTCAATATTAATTGGATTTCTTTATAAAAATGCAGTAAATTGCATGGTTTTGATTATAGTAGATGTTATGAAAATGTGGAGCAGGAATAGTAAAAACGGCGACATTATAAGGCCATTTAGTCAACATTCACAAAAACAAATTTGAAAATGAGCATATTTTGTCAGTATTTCAAAGA